>JALIZH010027145.1:222500-389147 GCA_030522465.1 Rhipicephalus appendiculatus
CACCACACTTTACATGATAAGGGGGGGACCCCTGCCACCCCCCCTGCGCACGATTATATGTGTAGTCGGTCGCTGACTGTATACAAGATGTATAACACCATACGTGGTGCATACACCCGTACGCACCACGAATGGAGTACTTAGCAGAGGTGTCAGATACTTTGGCAGATAGGGGCACCCACGGATAGCACGCCATCGAAACAGTACGACTCGTTCCTATGAGCAGTTTTGCCTCCAAGTGTGGTAAAGCATCCTTAGGCACTGCTAAAGCATACAGATACCTTCTTGATGAAGCTCCTATTTTAAGTCCCTTATGTTAACTATCATTGAGCTTGAACTGCTTAAAAAAATTCAGAATGCCATTTTCAGGACGCTCATGATGCTATGAGATCTATGTTGGCTTGGCAAATTGCAATGCTGGATTCGATAAAGTATCGCGTGCAGTTGTGACTCAGGAAAATCGTAAAGGGCATCATCGTTGGTCTAAGGATTTTTCCAGACCTTATTGTCTTCGTGAAGAACACATTACATTTCATGAATGAACACACGCAAGAAAGAAACAGTCAGGACTACATTTTGCTTGCATCTCCTGTATTGAACACAGTGTTTTAAAATCTGCTGTCATTGCAGAACTTGCGCAAGGCTGTGTCAGCATTTTACAGATATTGACACGGACAAAGTGTGTTAGTCTAACATCAACAAAATTATTTGTTCAAATGGACCTGCAACGCAAATTAATATGAAAATTGAACTTCCTCCGAAAAGAGAAACGATAAGGTTTTCGATTGTTTAAACACGCACTGAGGACGGTAGCAGTCCTGCAATTTTTCAACTTTGTACTCTGTTAGAAGTTCATATGAGATTCAAGTGTCTTCGAATTGTTTTCTTCAGTAGTCAACTCAGACAAAAATAAAAGCCACCACCTACAAATGTATAGTTTTACAACGTAACGCAGGGACGTCACATAGCTTCCGCCATGCATACTTAAATCCACATTGAAACACTTCGTGAATATTTGCATTATTCTCCTCTGTTTCATCAGTGGAAAGCTACCAACCTAGATATTCTGAATATAAGGTAAGGTCAGCAAAATTTGCTCTTTCCGTGTATGAAAAACTTAAGCAAATAATTCACACTTGCAGTTCGGGGAAAATACTGCAGGCCCTAGAAGGCCCAGGCAGGAAGGCCCAGGCAGATTTGTTTATTGTGCAAATTAATATTAAAAATAAATTCTTTCTTTTTTCTCTGTGCGTGCAATCTGTTTTCCTCGTAGAGGTATAGGTCATCACATTTATGTGTAGATTTGAATTCCTATTTGGAGTGCGTAGAACAGAGTGGCTTGCTGCTGCATGAATGAATGAATAAACTTTATTTAAAGTCCGGCAGTTTCCTTTGGGCGAGGCATAAAAATGATTTATTCCTATCGGCTCGGAGGAGTTTCGTGACGACTGCAAATGTAATATGAAAAAGCCAGTTATTGACGTATGCAGAAATACTCTCACCAGTGAAAGCATAGCCGATACAGAGTTTGTTTTGCCGCCTACGAATCAAGCTACGCCAGTTTTGTTGCACCCATGGTGGTGGATGATGCACGTCAATTCACGTGACTCAACAGTCCGCTACAAGCCCGTACGTACGCAGGGTGTGGGTACGGGCTGGTTATGTTCCATTTCGTAGATTAATTACAGCGCAACAGCAGACACAGGACAATGAAACTAACGAAGACGAGCGCTGTCTTCGTTAGTTTCATTGTCCTGTGTCTGCTGTTGCGCTGTAATCTACGAAACCGTACAACTGAGAATAAAAAAAGCCGCTGCTACTGTCACTCTGAGCCAGACTAAGAGCCAGGCTTATAATGAATATAACATCTGAAGCTCGCACATAAACCACAGAAACGTCACAAAGTTTGCGGCCAATCGAAAAAGATGTATATAACGCAGATACTTATTAGAACTATCAATAAACTGACATGGTATTCCGATCATGCTCGTTCGTCTTGCATCCGCGTTTTGTACGCTTGTCTTTTCAATCCAGTTGGTTAGGTACCAGAACTTCTACGCGCTCTTTTTTCATTATATCCGCGACATGTCTACGGGGAGCTGCACTAGTACTTATGCTGCTAAATCAACATGACTCACCGCAGTAGAGATATGGCCTAGATGCTCCATTTGCCATTCTTCTTTACCATGTTCCAAGGACCTGTAATATCCATCTCTTTTTTTGACAGTGACTGAAGGGCCCGTTCTATCCTTATCTTTCCCGAGACCGCTAACTAACCACGTGAGGCATGAGTGAATGCAGCACTGTCTCCTTAACCTTCACCAGGAAACTATTTCCTATTGTCTTTTGTCTGTCTAGGAGACGAGTTCCGTGGTGCTACTTTCCTTTTATAGAATCGCTCTTCACTATCGGACATCGATTTTTCGCACCGTTATTCTCCGGCAAAGTGCGGAACCATGGTCTTGATTCTTGTACTAAGTACGGCAGGTACGGTATCAGCAGAAGCGAGGAAGATGAATTGTAGCGGAAGGGCTCATCGACTGCTTTCGCAAGGAACGTCCAGAACAACGGGAAGCATATATATCCACATGCAGTATCTGCGAGCAAAGTGTGTGTTGTTGATAGAGATCGATACGTTACGAGGAACCCAATATAAACAGCACAAAGCGGCGCATTGTCTACGTGTGACAGGTGCACGTGCTTTCCTTTGCGGTCCTTGTGTGACCATAGTGTGCCAAACTTTTTTTTCTTCTTCTGGCGCGTCGCCGATTAAGACAGGAGAAAGTGTTGAAAGAGGAGAAAGACGAAGTCGCGAGGCGCAGTAGACTGTTGCAGGGCTGAAATAAAGCTCCAGATTTTTTAACTCTGGTGCTTCACACAAGTATTTCCGAGAATGAAGCAAGAACTGAGTGCAGGGAGACATAAAGGCCCCAGAGCTGCCACCGCTAAGGCACGCATCACAACCCAGTTAGTTCTTCTAGCTTGTGCCGAAAAGAAAACCGCTTCATATTATGTTTCCTTTTTTGTATTTCGTACTGAGGATCGTTTCTTTCCGACAACATCAGCCTTCCTAGGTGAATTCCTTCCTAGGTGACAGTCGACTAACTTCCATGCGCGTGGGAACGGTGCCAGCAGTCTGTTGCGCTCTTTCTGCAAACCACGTCGATGGGTTCAGAGATTAGTGATGATATGGTGAAGGGCTTGCAGTCGCTTTTTTTACACATTGCTACCCTGTTCATTACATTTATGGTTCATTTGCAAAAACATGAAGAAGCAGGTGTGACACAAATAAATTGACATTTATTTGCACACCTGGCAACATATTGCCTTGTATTGAAATCTCGTGGTCTTGGCCAATGCCACTAAAAGACTACTTCGATAGTCGATAGGTTTTTAATTTTTTGTGTCAATTTCTTACGATTAAAATTTGAACATTCTGGTGTGCAGCAGGGCATTGTGGAAAACATGTTGAATGCCCACCTGAATTAAGATATTTGTCAGTTTGTCAAGTTACAGCGTCGGACAGAACACCAATAGATCGGAAGCGTGGTCGGTGCGGCAAAGGTTCAGGAGGTTTGACAAAATTAAAAAAAAGTTGCTGGCATAAAATGGAATCAGCTTGCCCAGGACAGGGTGGGTTAGAGATAATGTACAGAGGCCTTCGTCGTGCAGTTGACATAATACAGGCGGAGGATGATGCGTCGTCAGATCGCTTGAAGAGGGTTGCAGAATTTATAAATTGGACGTAGTGTTTTCATCATGCCAATAACTAGGAAAAAGTTGTCTCTTGCAGCAATAGTTCTGAACGAGGTGACTGTACATCTACGCATAACATGCTCTTCGCGCCAAGCGAATGCGAGGTGGTGCGGCATTAGATAATTGCTTGCATGTGTGCTTGTTGAGCGTGCGCGTATGAGGCAGATTGCAGTAACCAGTGGCCTACCTAAAAGCGTAAATATTTTCTGCTATAGCTCTGGCGACCCCACAACCAAAATAATTACTGGTAACGGTAGATCCCCGGCTATATTTTCTTATATACACAAATTTGGCATTTTGCCAAACTAATTTGTCGATATACGCAAATAATTTGTTTAAGTTCCTTGAAATTACATACTACCGACGTTACGAGAATTAGCTGTTGGCTCCGTTAGGTTGGAACAGAGAAGGAATAAGCCCTTCGAACCATGTTTCTGATTTCGTCCATTTGATATTGCATGGTAATTTTTCCAAAAACAGATATCGCTTTGGCCGTTCGTCCTTCCCTAAGTCAGTCCCTGACATCCTGTGCGGCCTCCATTGTAAAAACAACGCAATGAAAAACGCGCGTCAAAGACGCTGTAGAAACGCTTGTCATGCCTTCTCGCTTGTCAGAATCCATTGTTCTTCTTTCACTAGTCATCTTAATCATCTAGTTCATCTTACCTGTCGCAGGATTGCACTGTCGTTTCCGTTTGCACGATTGTTAATTGCCAGAGTTTTGTGGGGGTTAGCACAACGAAGATTTCTCGTGAGGACATGAGATCTTGGTAGAGGAGTAGATTACTTCATGCGAGATAACATTTCATGTCAGCTCCCACACACTAGCACACCTCATAAGAGGATCGTGTTAAGTTGAAATGGAGAAGAGAGAGAGAGAATGCTCTTTATTGAAGAACAGAGAATTCGGCTGGTAGTATACAAAGGAACCTACATGTTACTCTGTATGGGGGGCAGAGGATTGAGGACAAAAAGGCCCTAGGTGGAGGAGGGCAGGAAAAGAAAAGAAAAAAAAAGAATATAGTATGATCGTGGAAAGTGCATGTCACAACGTAATGGTTGTGATGTAAGTTGCACTACAGTTTATCCGTTGGGTTGATGTCCTCGGGGAACCTCGACAGAAGTATTAAAATCACGTTGCTGAGAAGGAGAATACGTAGGCCGAAGTATTTTGCCGAGATCGAGCGGTGCTAGGGAAAGTTGAGCATATTCTACTTTGGAGACAAGTTATCTCTTTTTTTATATGCCTGGCACGCTAACAAAATATCTTCTATTAATTCTAACGCGCCACAGCTGTCACGGCATGTGTCAGCGGTCCAACCAAGGGCGGCAGATGTAGCTATTGGTGAATGCTGCGTTGAGGCGAAGTCGATGATCCATTCCACTCTCGGAATGTGGATGGCCCGTGAAGCTGTTTAGCACACTACAGACAGGTGACACAGAATTTTCAACAAAGGTGCGAACTCATTTATGGTATTTATCCGCATTGGGTGGCATCGGCGTGGCCATTTTATTATTTTTAAAACATTCGTCAGCCACTTGAACGGCCCCTTTAAGCACACCGCGCGACCACCGGAGCGCATGTATGGCATATATTTTAGCGAAAACAGAAATTTTCCTGATGTGTACAATTTCTCCATGTCAGCGTTACATCTTGTGCTGCAGAGACCTTTTATTTCCGCCACCGTGAAAGTCAGCAAAGCCTTCATAGAAAGCGTTTTCCTTTTACATTTGTTTTGTACCGTGGGCGCCATGTATTCATAAGTGTTCACTTTCTGCAAGCGTAGGTGTGTAGCCCAGTCACACAAACTTTGAACGACTCCTCACGTATGAAATTCGGGGCTAGAACACGAAGTCTTGACAGACCTCAAGGAATTTCATGCTGGCGTCGGTCCACTAGGACCGACACTAGTTGTCGTTATTGCTAATGGCTTAGTAATGTACGTGATTCTTACGAACAGGCAGGCCCGTAGCCAGAAATTTTTTTCGGGGGGGGGCACCTGCTGAAAACCTTGAAAACCTCCTATTTTCTTTATTTATTATCTATAAAACACCCCCCCCTCCATCCGAATTTCCGGGGCGGGGCCCGGGCCACTAGACCCCCCCCCCCCCGGCTACGGGCCTGCGAACAGGTAATCAAGCAAAAAACAAAATGTTTTTAGCCCAGTTGTTTAAGACAGTCGCCTCCGGAGCGCGGGGGTCGGTCGTGAAGTCTTGCCCCGCGAAGAAAATCTACTTTTTTTAAACACAAGAAACCCCTAGACATATACAGTTTTCGCTGTAATATAACAATAAAGAAATATGGTGATTTCTGGAATAACTACTTTCTTCCTGTGCGTTAACATGACGAATAAGTATTTGAGTTCCTTTATTGAAGCTTGTCCTCACGCATGCGTTTTTAATTTTTTTCTGCGGCCACCGTTGCAGCTGAAAAGCAATGTGCCCTTTACTTTATCCCCCTAAAAAGCAAATACTTAAGGTGGGTTCGTCGGTGACCTACTGGGCTGACTTGATTAACTCACCAATCCATCGCGAGATCCATTAGCACCTTTTAGCCCGTCTTCGGAAGCGGGGCGAAACGACTTCAATTTTCCGGACAGCTAATCTCCGTCTGCAAATCATGCAGCCAAATGAACCGAGGACTCACTTCCAGACGGAACATTAAGCACTTCTCCAGGCGAAAATGAAAAGAATAAAATAAAGCAGCTTGCCTCGAACTCAATAAATGTCTGTAATAAAGAAGCAAATCGGGATCATCTTAGTTTCTTTAATTAGCAGAGCCCCGACCTGGCTCGTCCTTGCGGAATCCGGGCAATTTCACTTTTACATATTCAACTTTTTTTTTCCATAAGGCCGATTTGCACTAAGTGTGGCAGTGGGTTGTTAAGGAAAAATGATCTAAGAAAACTGCACGTAGTACAGATAATTGATGCAAATAAATGCTAGGACATCCCAGAGCTTCTGCTTGACCACGCAGGCATTAAGTAGCATGTAAGCATGAGGAAGGAACGAAGTGCCTTATTAATACATGTGTACTGCACAGCACGCATGTGCGCAATTTCGCGAGTAATTATTGAGTTTCGTCAAAACCCGTAATCATCACGGGGTTTTCGTTTCACTGATCAAGTCGAGTAGAAAGTTGGTTGTTACCTGTTTTCTTATGAATAACTGTGGCAAATACCATAGGCAGAATGCAATGATGTTCTGACTTCCCTGCCACCGAGGGAGGAGCTGTTGATTTCGCTTGTGAGATGCACGGATGTAGGCGACGCATACGCTTGGCGAGATTCACGACTCTTGGAGTGCTTTTGGACAGATTACGAGTTGGCTGCACATAGGCATCCAGATGAACTCACTAAAGCAAAAACGCCAGGCCTGCGCGCAACGCGCAGCGCAGTCACAGCGAAAGCGGGAAGAGCGGCATTTCTAGGGCCTTTTAACGCGATAGCGTTAAAGAGCTCGTTTCTCAGAAATTCCGGCGTCGGCGTCGGTGTCGGTGTCGGCGGCGGCGTCGTTGGTTGTGAGCGAAAAATCATCATCTTGTCCGTGACCGAAAAATTGAGAAAGATGGAAATAAAATAAATAATAAAAATTTCTGGGTCCGAGCGAGGATCGAACCCAGGCCGCCTGCGTGGCAAGCAGGTGTTCTATCACACAGCCAAGCTTCTGCTTGGAATTACATTGAAAATAACTTCCTCTGCTTGGAACTGCAGTGAAAATAACTTTGATGCTTTACAAACACACGCGTCCTGTACACAGGCGTCACAATCCAACATGTAATATCGCAGTAATATTGCGTGGTACAAGCATACATTGACATCGGGCGTCAGAACATGTGAATATCATAATGACATCGTGGTTCAAACCGGCCACCCATTACAAAAGGCCCACACGTTACTGCGCGTATTCCCTTAAGACCACGTAGTGGGCGCATAGCAAGTTCGAAAACATTTCCCGCTCATAATTGCTCGTGGTTTAAAGCATGCTAACCCTTACATAGTATGCACTAAGTGATTGAAGCGTAGAGTTTCCTAATATTAACTAGAGGGGACTCTGGCGCTGCGATCGTTCAGCCACCATGGGAATGATGGGTAGTACACAAATTGGCCTAGTCTTCGTGCTTCCGGCTTCGAACGCACTTGTGGCTTTGTTTATTGTTGCGTTTTCGTTCTGTTTCGGATAAAATATTGGACCGTTGTGAACTTCGTGAGCGTATTTGAATTCGTGAGCCTAAAAAGGTCAAGGTGGTGAAGCGCAACTGCTAAACCTTTGCTGAACTTCGTGTTGCGGCAAAGCTCCCATAGACACTAGCGCCAGAGTTCCCTCTAGTGTATTTATAGGAAACTCTATGGATTGAAGTACGCACTAGGGACAGGATATCGCTATCGCGTTCAACTCTTAAAGGCGAAGCTTAAGAGTCCCCCTAATTTTTTTAAACACTCTTAGGGCAACTACTGCAAGAACACTTGAATAGCATGCACTACACCATAAATCATCATAAATTTTGTGAAGTAGGCAAGCACCGACCATCCTTCAGAGAAGCGTAGTACCCGCTACACACCTGTAAGGCATTATGTGCGCTTTGTTGATGCTGTGGCTGATGACAATGTAGAATTATGGCTGAGCCTTTCGTAATGGGTTGCAAGCATTCAACGACCCACTCGTTACGCAATTTGCATTGGGTCACGCTTGGCTGTTAATTTACACTTCTAAAACGCTCCATTGCACATTTTAAGCGATTCGTTACCCGACATGAGGCCTGCATAGGGTCTGTTTGCAACGGAGTTTCACGTAGAGGACCCGGGTTGGAATCCCATTGTATCCTGGATATTTTTCTGTATTTTTTTTTATTTCGCGCGATAGCAGTTACGGACACCGGCGGCGGTGGCGGCGGACAACTAAGGCTCCAAAATCGACCCGTTGTTGTAATCTGATAACAGCTTTCGCTGTAAAAAAACCGCCAGGCCTGCGCGGAACGCGCAGCACAGTCACAGCGAAAGATGGAAGAGTGGCTTTCTAGAGTCTTTTTTAAACACTCTTGGAGCAACTACTACAACCTCACTTGCGTGGTGCCCACTACGCCATAAA
This sequence comes from Rhipicephalus appendiculatus, assembly GCA_030522465.1. Lineage (NCBI taxonomy): Eukaryota > Metazoa > Arthropoda > Arachnida > Ixodida > Ixodidae > Rhipicephalus > Rhipicephalus appendiculatus. The sequence goes on from JALIZH010027145.1 coordinate 231,345, forward strand.
GCATCATAACTTTTGTGTAGTGGGGAAGCGTCCACTGTGTCATTATTCGTCATTCTTTGGAAAATCGCGGCACCCGCTACACACTTGTAACGCATTATGTGCACTTTGTTGATGCTGTGGCTGACGTCGATGAAGAATTATGGCTGAAGGCTTTTGTAATGGGTTGGAGCATTGAACGACCCACTCGTTACGCAATTCGCAATGTGTGACGCCTGGTTGTTACTTTACTGTTCTAAAACGCTTTATTACACATGTCGTGGCAAGCAGGTGTTCTACCACACAGCCATGCCTCTGCTTGGATATACTGTGAAAATAACTTCCTCTGCTTGGAAATGCAGTGAAAATAACTTGCATGCCTCGCAAACGCAAGCGTCCTTTATATAGGCGTCGCAATATAACATGTAATATCCCAGGAATATTGCGTGGTACAAGCGTAAATTGCCATCGGGCGTCAGACTATGTGACTATCATAACGATTCCATACTTTAATGCCAGCCACCCATTACAAACGGCACACACCTTACTGCGCGTATTCCCTTAACACCACGTAGTGGGTGCATAGCAAGTTCGAAAACATTTCCCACATTTGCCGCGCATAATTTCTCCTGGTTTAAACCATACTACCCATTACATAGTATGCACTAAGTGATTGAAGTACGCAGTACACTGTAAACGCAAACTAGCCGAATTGGGCGTTTTAAGGGCTTAATACTACCTTCATTTGGGACCGTACTCCCTTAGCGAATATTAAGATCGGTGTAATAAAGTTCTGCGTCCTCAATTTCACTTCCTTGAGAAATTATGGGGATAAAAGGTGGAAGAAAGGAGGTAAATTCACGATCTGACGCCATTTTGTCAAATGGAGTTCAAGGACAGAAAACTCCTATTTCACTTTCTCGGGTATATCTTCCCTTTATTTTATCCGAAGCTATAGTGCCTTCAGTGCTGGCGTGCATGTATGCAACTGCGCGGGCGAAAGAACTTTTTCTCAAAGTGCTTAATAAATTCATGAACGTGCTAATCAACGATTTATTCGTCTCGTCGGCTGATGCACATTGTTGTACGGAATGCACACTACCGCTGGGTTCGGGTTCACGATGCATTTCGACCACAGAATGACTTCGCTTATGTTGTTTTACCATCAAATCGAAGTTAAACTAAAAGTAGGAGCTTGTACACCCTCGATGTGGCCTATAGCACCGCATGCACAGTCAGTATACCCTTTTGGATGACGAATTGGGCCAGGCGGTGTGCCTCAACGCACGGAATAAGATCCGGTGTTGAAAGAACCCGGCGAAAAAAAAGAAAAAAAGAGAACCGAAAGAAAAAACGAGACTCTCCTCAAGCGGCTGCTCTGAAACGGACGAAGCGCCTTTGACCTTCGAACGGTGGCGATAAGAGCGCAACAACCATCGCACGCATGCGCGCGCGGAGGGGAAAAAAGAAAGCAAAAAGAAAGAAACGCGAGAAGAGAAACGCGAGAAGTTCCGAAATGACAGCGGATGCTACCGCAGGCTGGCCCCAGCGGCGTGCGTGAGTGATAGCGAAGCGAAGCCGTCATGGGATAACGTCGGTTTTGCGAAGGACGCCTTTCAGCTACCCTGCTATGCGTCGATCATGTGTGCACATTTCATGCCGGCAGCCTTTCTGTGTTCTCGTCGCGGGACGTGAAATGTGTGGTTTGACGACAGTGCAACATGCACTGCGTGTGCAATGGTGTGGCAATGGCCCGGTGACTCAAGCGAGCAGCAGCTGATGGGCGCGCCGCGTTCGCGGCACATTCAGGGACACAAATGGTACGTAATACTTATGTTTCCTCTCTTTGCGCGTCCTTGTCGCTTGGGCAGCAGTAGGTGCTGTTCTGCACACTGCGTCGCGTCAAAAGTGCAATGAAACGCGAAAAAAAGAGGCCATTAAGCTCACATAACAACGATGTGTGATACGTGTTTCGAATTGGCTGACCGCTTGACGTGGCCAGCCAATTCAAGCGAGTGCGCCTTAAAACTGAATGTTTGTACGACATAATTTCCTTGCTTGCGATAAAGCATGAATGAAGCAGTGCTTCCAGGGAGTATACACTTAAGCAACGACAAAAAAAAATACAGCTGTTATCACGCTGTCATGTGGGAAAGCGTGCATTAAGGCCAGATTTGTTTTCTATTTGTTCTGTTCTCATGCGCATATTATGAGCAAGTAAGAATACTTTTTGACGACAATTTTGCATTGGGCACTTTGTCCGTCTCCTACACAAAAAGTTAAATTGCATATCAAGGCGCATTGACATCATGAGCTTTTATACATTTAGCTAGAAAGAATAAGTCATGTTAATGACACATTATGATGGCCATATGATGTGTAAGACATGTGCTTAGTTACAGTGTGTTTGGTGAAGCACATGCATTTTATGGTATGGTCACTTCATTAGTCACATACCAGCACTAGAACTTGCCAAGGTTACATGTGCATATTTATGGAATTTAGGAGATGTGTCGCTTGTGCCAGGCTAATTTAATCACATTGATATAAGTCAGCTGAATCTGTTGAACCTCGTTGTTGAATCACCTTGTTCCTTCCCTCTGGTTATTTTGTTTTACTTTTTTGTTGCCATAGTGTTTATGATCAGCACACAGTATTCTGACTGGTGACACAATTTCTGACAAAGTAAACAGGCTGGTACTTTGTCCACGTCTTCTATTGTCGTCATTACAAGTGCACTGTTTAATTTTGCCATGAATCAATACCAAGTCGCCCAATCTTCAGTCCTAAACAGAACAGCTGTGGTTGATGAAGAAGCTGGTGTGCCATGTGTTCTAAGTGGTAATAACTGTTAGTGCGTAACGTCCCAAAACCACCATACGATTATGAGAGACGCCGTAGTGGAGGGCTTCGGAAAGTTAGACTGCCTGGGGCTCTTTAACACGCACCTAAAGCTAAGTACGTGGGCCTCAAGCAGTTACACCTCTATTGAAATGCGTTTAACTCCAAGGTTAATCATACAAAAATTTGCACCCCTTTACACTACAATGCTAACTTCACTGACAGCTAAAACTACTCGAATGATGGTACACAGGACAAAAGTACACTTCTGGTGCTGTTTCGCATTTCATTACAGTTGTGTACTTTTTGCCCTCTGTACTTTAAGTGAAAAATTCACGAGAAACTGCTTAGCAGCATCTCACTATTGCATTTGTTTCGTGTTCTGTTTAAAGGTCTGCAATAGTATAGTCAAGTGTGAGTCTTTGCCAAGACATTCATATTTCTGGATATGGAAAGCTTGATGGACTTCTTTTCTATGATTTTCAGGAAGACATTTCTGGCAAAGCTGCAAGAGTTGCTCACCCACTTGTTTGTGTACAAGACACTGTATTGTGGGAACACTCCCCTGTGCCTCACTCTACACTAACGAGGACCTGAAGTGTAATGCAAACCACAGAAAGCTATACACACTTAGTGCGAAAAAAATTACAAAGATAAAGAACCATGCACTCACAGAATGAGTATGAACGTGACTAAAAACGCCATACACGTGTTAAATTTCAGTTGCTAGTACTGCATTGTCCTGTTCCCTTCATTTCTATTTCTATGTGTGTTGCTGTTTTGTTTTCACACTTTAACTATGAACTCAATTCCCGACTGCTTTACAGGCTCTATAGATTCGCGGTCAAATCCTATTCAACCACACGGCATAGTAAGCCCTAGAATCCAGTATGCTAAGCCACCAGCCACTACTTGTAGGAAATTTTTAATTTTAGGCATGTGATTGCCTAATTTCAAGTTGACTTTGCTGCCATGGTAGTGGCATTAACGTTCAATGTGGTAATTATGCGCAAGCCATGAAGTGAGGAATTAAAGATGAAGAACTTTTTAGGTTGTAGATGACAGTGGCTGGCATGGGAATATTGTAAACATAGCTGTAGTAATTATGTATAATAGAAGTATTGGTATATTGCAGTTGTGTGATAATGGCGACAAATTCCCAAGTATATTTCTAGAAAACTGCGTTCATTTTCAGATATTTGTGAGTAAGTATGTGCAGCCATATATGAATGCAATGTTGTCATTTTGCTGTCATGGCTGAACGCCTTTACGAATTGTGGTAAGTGGATCTACAATCAACACCACAGGTCTATTTTGGACTTTTCTGCAGAAAACAGAACTGTATGATGATGTGTGACATGTCTTGATGGCATAGGGCAAACTAATTCAATTAAAATCTACAACATGCCTCCCTGCATGGTTGCATATTTCTTAAAAGTAATGCTAGCCTTATTGTACTAACTTAGTTGCCTTCATGTGCAGGCTGACACCAAGTTCCTTGTAGATCCAATTTCTCTGGATGGTGTTTACATACTAGCACTGTGAAGTGCACATGTCAGTGTGCATTAGGATGAGATTTGCCACACTGCTTTCATGTTGCTTTACTGTTGTGAATTATATATAGTGCTTGGGCTGTACTGTATACGTTCTTAGTGTTTTGTATTGGGTGTAGGTTCTGTGCAAGAAGATGGAAATATACATATGCTTACACTGACATGAGAACTGCTACTGTTTTGATTCAAATAAAATATTGCGAACACTGTTTTTCTTATCATTCTTATCACAGCTGTTTCGTTGAAGAAGACAGCAATACTACATTTTTTTTATTCTTGCTACATCATCTGTGCAAGAGGAGTGCCACATACACATGGACTTTCACAAGGGCGAAGTGCATGTGCATTAACTTTTTTATTTAACGGGAGACCTGTCACCGCTAATTTGTGGCGGTTTTACTTGACATTGGGGCATGCTTACGCATTCGCTTTAATGCATTTGTATGATGTTTACCAATGAAGATTAATTAGTAAGATTGTAGGTAGTAAGATTGTAGGTAGTCTCCGAGTGTGAAGTGACTAAATACTGAATTTGAGCTATAGAATCGCTGTGTGCCCCGCGAAAGTGGAGTTGCGAATAAGTGCTAATTGTGGATGTAGATTATCGTTCAGCTACGCTGAAGGCGCTGCTGCACCTGCGTTTGGCTCGCGAGAGTACGCGCGCCATAAATGCACTTAGTGTAGGCGCGTTACAATGTCCTTGTAACTCGGGCGTCTGCATAGGCGTGCACACGGGGAGGGGGGTGGGTGGAGAGTCTGCCTTGTGCATTGACAGGGCGCATCGACGAGCCTTCGTCCTTCGCCCCCTTCCACCTGAAGAGGCACCCTGCGCACGTGGGCATCTGCGTGAGTAACTTTTATATGCTATGGGAGTCGTAGCGGTGAGCGCGCCGGTGGATGACGAGAACGATGGACACAGACACGCTCGCGCTTAGGGGCCGCCGACAGTCAGTCGCGGCAGAGTTTTGAAATGATAGAGATGTGTTGCTCAGTGTTTCGTCCTCGTGTCTGAGGGATTCCGTGCGGCGGGAGGCACAGACCCCATCAATGAAATACAGGCGGTCTCGTACAGCTCAGAACACGCCGCTGCCATGGGACGCGTGCAGCTCGCGGCAGAAACAACGAAAATAGCTCCACATCATACGCCCATAGAATGCACATATGTTCGGCAATCTGAGGATACCTTTTGTCACGCTGGTATCCACGAATTGCGGGCGAGTGAAACAGTGTCGAAGTACTCAAGAGGGCACACGTTTACAATTTTTCTAGCGGCACGACACGACGAACCGAATAGTTCGAAGCTAGTTTATGTACTGGCCTAGCGAAAGCGCTAACACATGCCGATGCTACGAGAACAAATGTTTGAGGTGTCGCCGACAGGTTAGTAGCCGCTTTGTAGATATATACCCCCGTGAAAAACTACGCAAGCTAGTGGTAGCGCTGTGGTGTAATAGATATGATGTTTGCTTTCAGGGCGTGTGGTCGTGAGTTCGATTCCTGTGTCGTGCGTGCTTGTATGCATATGTCATGTTTGTGCATGAATACATCAATGTCCATTTTCTAATACGTCCTAGCGATGAATAGTTGCAAGAAATGTCTCTAAAACGCTATTATAGTGCCCCAAATACCTTTTTTTTTTCTGGCCCTCTCTCAGGCCGCGTATAAAGGGTAGTTTTAAAATCTCTCAAAAGAAGCAGAAAAACTTCCAATGAACTCCGTTCAAGCCCCCGAAATGAGTTAAATAAAAACTCCAAAGTTACCTCGCTAATTCCCTCTTTTGACTCCGTTTACTTTGTAAACAAACCTTGTTAAGCCTTCTGCACCGCAAATCGACTGTGTATCTCGAAAACAGAGCTGTTTTATCGCCAGTATACGCTTAGCGAAGCCTCATTAGTCACATCTAAATCAAATACCAGCATTATTTGGGAATGAATGAGTTTAATAATGCAGGCCCACGGCTAGAAAGATTCGAAGTGGACGGCTGTCGCTTCAACAGGCACCGCCATCTTGCCCTGCGTACCCCCCTAAAACCTCCTTTGGTAGGGGGGTTTTGCGTAGTACCTGTAGGATGCAAGTTAAGAGCCGGGCCCAAAACTCCCAAAAAGGCTCAAACCCGTTTGCTGTGTAGGGACGGGATATCGCTATCGCGTTCAACTCTTAAAGGCGAAGCTTAAGGGTCCCCGAATTTTTACACATGTTAACGCGATTCCTTAACCGACATCAAGCCTGCATAGGGTCAGTTTGCTCCGCAGTTTCAAGCACCGGCGTAGCTCAGTGGTAGAGTACGGGGCTGCCACGCAGATGGCCCGGGTTCGATTTCCATTCTGTCCTAGGTGTCTTTTTTATTTATTTAGTTTTTTTTCTTATTTAGAGCGATAGTGGTTACGGACAACGGTGGCGGCGGCGGTGGCGGCGGACAACTACGGCGCAAAAACAGCCCTTGTGATCTCATAACAGCTTTCGCGGTAAAAAAGAACACACGCATATCTTCGAAGTAGCCTTGTTGCAAGGGATAGAACGAAATGGTGATATTTCGTTAATGTTTTCCAAGTTGCATGTTGCAGGCTATCGCTCTGTTTAAATTCGGTGCTTCAAGGCACGCCAAGTGCCCGAATGAAAAGCTATTTGTAGCGCCCGTTTCTTTGCTATTGTACTCACCATGACATTCCTCTTTCTTCAAGTGTTGTGTGTGCGTGCGCGCGCGTGTGTGTGTGTGTGTGTGTGTGTGTGTGTGTGTGTGTGCGTGCGTGTGTTTGTGTGTGTTTGTGTGTGTGCGCGTGTGTGCGTCAGCACGCACGCGAGTGTTTATTTCCAATGCGGAGCTTTGTATGTGTGAAAGTAGAGATATGACAGCGAGGAACGATGGGACCCAATGGCCTTGAAAATGAGGTTCAACTGTCTTCAGGATTCTTTTTTTCTCTTCTTTTTAGTGGGCCTGATCCCGGAAATAGTGCAATACCGGGTCAATCCATGGCGGAGGTGAAGCAACCTTCAAGCACTCCACCCCGTTGGAAAAATAACATCGCTCAGAAATTGCCGGTGTTTAAAGGTATGTTATTTTTTCTATGCGCCGGAAAAGAAGACGTGGTTAAGAAATTCACAAAGGTCGAAGATGTACAAATATAAAACACAAAAACACATAAAAACAGGTTAGGGGGGTTTAACGATAGCAGTATAACGTTTGTAGTATGTGGTACAGCGGACACATTTCCTCTCTGTTCGCTTTATGGAAATATAGGAAATTGCGGAGGAGAATAACTGGTAGAACGCTTTGACAGGAAATTGAAATGGTGATTCAGAAGCATAGTTCTAATCAGGATAACCTTTTCCCTAGTACGCAAAACAATCAGGATGCACGAGCGGAATATATCGACATATTCATGGAGTCAGCAGCAAAGTTGGCCAGGTAGATACATGGTGTCTTTCCTAGAAGTGAGAGTTTCATCATCGTGTTGAATAGATTTCCTGTAAAAAGGAAAGCTTATCAAGAAAAAGAAAATTTCCGGAAGTCGCCTGCTTATTGTTGCAAAAACACGTTCGTTGCTCGTATAACGTCCTACGCCGCAGATTTCCCAGTCATTACCTTGTAAAAGAAGCAGAAATTTCGCTTTCGCACTTCTGATCGGTTCACAAGATTTGGGACTGCAGTCGCATGACTGAAAATTCTGGACGTGAGTGTATCACTCGAAGCAGTCACCTTTCGAATAAATAAATCCGCGATTGGTCGTTTTGCGACCAACTTGTTCATGAGATTGCAACGAGTCGGCACGTGGTGTTTGGCCGTGGCCCCACCAAGCTTACGAAAACGAACGACTTCGAACAACTCGAGCGCAGGAGACAGATTGGGATACTAAAACTCCTTGAACTGCTTTTCACTAAAAATTTCTCCCTAGATGATTCTCTACATCTATCCCAGATATTATCCAAAACTACAGGTGACCATACGCATGATGACCTTGATTTTCAAAAACAAACACATTAGGTATTCATTTTTGTCTCTTACTATAAACAAATAGAATTCTGTAATTGAATCGACATCGTAATCTTGTAATAGTATTGTATTATTGAGCCAAACGTGCTCACTGTAAGCACCATATCTCACCCTAGCTGCTTGCACTACATGTCCGCAACATTCTATAAATAAATGACTAAATAAATAAATAAATAAATAAATAAATAAATTCATTATTTCATTCTTCATTAATTTAATTAATTAATTAATCGCAGATAGTATCATACAGATATGTCCAAACAATGCAGCACCGTGCACATGTAAAAAGCCCATTGGCATAAGCGCCCCGTTGGGTCTCAGCAGTGTCTCGGGCTAGAGCCGATTTTTCTTGACCGTAATCCTTACCGCGACAGCGTCCCTGTAATGTGTAACCCTGTTACAACGCAGCGTGCGTGAGGCGCACTACAACGAGAACACACATGCATTTCAGAGCATGCATTTTCTCGTTGCTAATCCTGTTTATATACACCTAGTACTCTTTATTAAAACTGAAGCAGTGACCTTTATCAAGGCCAACGACCTCTACAGCGTGCAGTTCCTAATCGATTGGATGCTCTAAGTACAACTGGCTGCAGGGTCGTTTGTCATAACAGCTTTGTCCTCAAAGAAATTGCGCTAAAGATGATGATATTACCAAAAGCGTCAGCCAAGGTTCATTGTACCGAGTGCTGAAGGCCGCCGGCCAAACAGACCTTGCTAATCGATTTGCGTCAAACATATTATAAATATGACAAATAACAACGGTGAGAGCTATTATTCATCGTGGTGCATAGCAACCAAGTGTTGAACGACTTTTGTGAGTGAATGTTTTGTTGTACCATAAGAGAGAACGAAAGAAAGAGACAGGGAAAGAGTGATAGAAATGCTGCCCCTGTAATGAGATGTACATATTTGTTTGGCGGACAGCATGGAAATGATATTTCTGGACAAGCTCCATTGCAAGGATGATTCGCGCCGCTGTTGGCGTGACGTAGAATGAAGGAACACGTGGTGAAAAAGGTCACGCTGTCTGCTTTAAAGTGAAAAGAGTGGGCTGGGAAATGAAACTCCAGTGACAACGGAGAAGCCTTAAAAAGTGATGGCTTGAAGTCTACCGATGATGTGTAGCAAGAGAGAGAGAACAAAACTTTATTTTCGCATAAGGCGGGGCATTGCAAATGGTCGGGCCCCTATTCCAGGTCTCCGCTGGTCCTTGCCATCATCTCTGCCCCGCTGGACCAGCCAAAGCTAATCCTCAAAGGTGGAGCTGGACAGCAAGTGCCTCCCATTGTTCCTCCGTGTTTTTCATGTTGTGGTGTTCTTCATTGTGTTGTGTACACTCCCACGTGATGTGAAACAGAGTCGGCGTGGTCCCGCACAACGGACATATATTAGGGGCGAAGCACCTTAGGGTCTTGGCTTGTCCGTTGTCCTTTCTCCGGCACTGCACATAAGAGGTACCCACTATACGCCCACCGTATGTCCGTCCCGGCACAGCACATGCAAGGTACCCACTATACGCCCACCGTAACTTTCATGAAGTCGGGAAGCACCCACTATGCCACTATGCCATTCGTCATTCTGCTGATAAACGAGATACCCGCTACACATCTGTAAGGCATTATGTGCACTTTGTTTGTGCTGTGGCTGATGACGACGAATAAGCGCGTTCCAGACCACACATTCTCTTTCTGCCATCACGGCACAGCGCATGCAAGGTACCGACTATACGTCATGACGATGGCGATGACGTTGATGACGATTAAGAATAAGCGCGTTCCAGACCACAGATTCTCTTTCTGTCATGGATGAAAACGATTGTGAAAGCGCTCTTGCCAGCGAAAGGCAAAGCGGCAATGCCGACAACAAGCTGCTACTCCGGAGGCGAGAGCGTGGCATGCGGTGGCTCAACGTCTACGCAGACAGCAAGCTACCCCGGCGGCGAGAGCTCGAAAAGCAGCGACAATAAGCTGCGACCCCGGACTTGAGGGCGCGGGAATCGGTGGCTCAACGGCAAAAACACATTGTATATACTGTACACACGCGTCGGCACTCATTTACATGCGCGAGTGGGCAATGTCGTTAGGTGATTTACGATAAGAACTACCCCAGTGCTTCGTCCACTCGTCATGATTCGCTTCGTGGAGATGCGTAAATTTCTCTGCATGCTGTAGAGTAGAATACATGTAGACTGTGTTAGTTGGTGCATATGCTTGTCTGAAGTCTGCGTAACGCCGCAGATTCCATTGATGCGAGGTTCTTATGTGGGGCTGGATACATTTTTCTATTATCCCTATAGTACTGAAGAATTGTAGCAAAAGTAGGGTCTAGGGGCGTTGGGTCCTCTATTGCAGTGTGCAAAGAGGCTCGGTGATTTGTGAAGACTCATCCTCAAACAGGTTCACGGTGACGCCCTCATGGCCTGGAGCCCAGATTATGGTTTGGGTGTACTCAAATCGGAGGCCCTTAGAAGCTTTGGTTAAAATTTAGTATGCCTTCGTACCTATTCTACCCCTTTGGTAGTACCTACATACAGCCTTAGAATCCGTGATTATTGCCAATGGGGCTTTTCGCTCCCTGCCTTCCTTGATTGCCAGTGCGATCGCTATCTCCTCCGCTTCTGTAATGGAGGCTTGGGCTATAGAGGCACACCTTGTAATGTTTCCTTTTCGGTCTGTGACCACGGCCACCATGTTCTTTGCGTTTGACTGATATGGTGCAGCGTCTGTGAATCTCGCCGTATTCAAATATTTTCTTTTTATCTATGTAAGCTGCTCTTGCTTTGCGTCTTCCAGCATGTAGAGTTGGTATCCATGTTCTTCGGTAGGGGGAATATCTTGTACCAGTCTCTGAGTAAGCAGGACAATTCCTTGGTTCTTCCATGTGCCTGCACTTGTGCACCGAGGCCGATCCTCTGAAGTTCTCTGCCGGGTGGCGTTTGCAGCAGGCGGTTAATCTGGGTGGTCACTTGTGCTTCAGCCAGCTCATCAAATGTGTTGTGGAGTCCAAGAGCTAATATCTTCTCTGTGGAAGCACTTTGTGGTAGTCGCAGAACCGCTTTATACGCCATCCTTATTATTTGGTCCACCTTTTCTTTTTCCTCTCTATTCATGTTGTGGTAGGGTAGCGAGTATGTTAGTCTGCTGATGACTAGGCTCTTTACCAATCGAAGCGCGTCTAGTTCTTTCAGTGCAGCAAGATTGTTCGTTATTCGGAGTATCATACGAACAATTTGTTGAGCTGTTCTTTTAATCATGTTTAGTGTGTGGAGGCATCGCTGATTCGACTGGAGCCACATTCCTAGGATTCGAACGGTCGTTTTCTATGGAATAATATTGCCATCTAACTTGACCTCAAGACGAAGGCTCGGGTCTGTCCTTTGTTTGTTACTTTTGGAGAATCGAATGAGTTCTGATTTGTCTGCTGAGCACTGAAGTCCTCTTTCTGTAGTGCACTCTTGTATTATTTTAGCTGCTAGTTGGAGTCGCTCTTCTTTTTCTGCCAGGCTACCCTTGGTTGTCTATATTGTGATATCATCCGCATAGAAGGCCTGTCGGATCTCTGTAATATCTTCGAGTTTTTTGGCTAGACCAATCATGGCTATGTTGAAAAGTGTAGGCGAGATCACAGCGGCTTGTGTTGTGCCTTTGCTCGGTGGGTGGAAGACTTTGGATTCGTCTTCTCCTACTTTGATGACTGCTGTTCTTTTACTAAGGAAGTTTTGGTCATATTGGTACGTTCTTTGACCGCAGTTCGACTCTGCTAGGCCCATCTAGTATGCTCTTCGAGCTTACGTTGTCAAAGGCCCCTTTTATGTCGATGGCCATGAGCAATGTTTTCTCCTGATTTTGGAACATTTGTTAGTACTTCCTCCTTTAAAAGTAGAAGGATGTCTTGTGTGAGCGAAACATGAAAAATAACTCGCAGAAGAAGACTGGCCGAATCGTTGCAAAAGGTTATCGTGTGTCCTTACGGGCGACAAATTTGTATAGCTGCATAAGGAAAGCCTTTAGGAGTGCTTCTGAAAGAGTTTGCACAACACTATTTACTTTCTCTCTTCTAGACGCTCATACGCCGCTGTCTGAATTCCACGGCGTGGTGAAATTACAAGTGTTAAGCACAGATGTATTACGTTACCGGGGAGAAATGATGACTCAGAGGAAGACTGGACAAACACATGCAGCTTTTCACTGTCCGCTCATAATTGCGACACTTCCCTTGTTTGTTGCAAGTGACACAGCATACCATACTCAATGTTTGATGCTTTTGCTATATTTCGCAGGCCTATTAAATAATTATAATTGAACATATCATTATCTAAATATAATTATAATTTACAACGCAGCACTGCGTGCTAAGATGGGTCATCGGAAGAGGCAGACACACCTTGCGCAAAATGTCGCAGAACCCAGTTAATTTTTTTTAAAGAATTGAGGCCGCTTTGCACTAGTGGTGCCAAGCCTGAAGGAAGTGCGGAGCTGGGCAGCCTTGTTCGTTTCTCTCCGGTTTCCTCTTTCTTTCCTCCTCTGTTTCTTTCTTTTTCTCTTTTGCAGTTTTTGTGTCGCTATTTCTCTCACTATTTATACTTATTCCGATTTCTCTTCCTATTTCTTCCCATCCTTTCTCTCTTTCTATTTCTCGCTTGGTACCTCTTTTTTTCTATTTTTCTACGTGTTTTTGCCTGCGCTCCGCCAAGCGATGACAGCATACGACAACCCGGGCCCCAAAAGTGCCCCTCACTTAATTAAAACATACTATCGTACACTGCATGATTCTAAAAGATTTACTCCGACTTAAACTATAACAAACTTATGGCGAATTCCACTGGGAGATCCGGAGCGGCCGCCGAAATCCTGGAGCGAGCACTCCGATTGCACCAAGCCAACTCTGCCAGTGGAACACGTGAATGCTCCGCGTGAGGTCGCTCCGGAAGTTGCTTATGGATACGTGACGTAAACCGGCTCCTGAACTTCTTTGGCGTAGCCGATTATTTTCGGGCGTGCGCAAAGCAGGTCAGGAAACATTTCTTTAAACATCATTTCGTAGAGCAGATGCGCTTCGTCGACATCGCGGCTGCTAATACTGTCAGAACTTGTGCTCTCGCTATCGCTCAGAGCAAACAGTAAACCACGCAGCTCGTCCAGCAGAGTCAAAAGACACCACTTTACCAACGTAAACAAGTGCACAGGGTGACCAGACACCGCTTCAAAAAACGCCGAAGACAACCGAGTTGCCCGCCTGTGCCGGAAATGACGGCAACGCGTTGCCGGAGTTCCGGCGAAATCCGCCTCTGCCAGACGGAGCAACGCGGAACGCTCCGTCGCGGAGTGGGTTGCTCCGACTCTGCCAGTGGAGAACGCGAACTTGCTCCGAATCTACCAGTGGAATGCAGATTCGCGGCCGCGGAGCAAGAAAAGTTGCTCCCGCTCTACCAGTGGAATTCGCCACTACATAGATGTTTCGCCACCTTTGCGGGTGACATCCTCAGTAGGCTATACACTGACACCAAATGAGCGGAGATCGCCCAGTCCAGAGCTAGTCACATATGCCCCTATAAACGTCCGGTAGGGGGCCACGGTTGTTGTTGCACGCCGATTTGTCGGCCCCCCTACTGGACGTTAATAGGGACATATGTGACTAGCTCTGGACTGGACGACCTCCGCTAATTTGGTGTCACAGTATACTAAACATGCCACCCACATAGGTGGCGAAACGTTAATGTAATTTTGTTACATTTTGTAGGAAAGTCGGAGTAAATCTTTTAGAGTCAAAAACTCACCCGGCTTTTGGAACATTTTTAAAATACTGCCTTTCACTTATGCGTTAAAATTAAAAAAAAATGAACAAAAAGGAAGTCCCGCCTGCTTAGCTGAAACACAATCACTAGCATAAATACTGAAACTTGCGAATGAATACTTGGCTGCAGATACCACATCACCCGTACGCCAGAATACTGAAATATTGAATTATTAGAATACGGCATTATAAATACTGGCATTGTGGTTAATTCGAAAATAATCTTGTTAGCTCTAATTGTCCACCAGCACAGAGAAAACTGAAGATAAGGTGTGCAAAAACGCACACAATAGAAGAGAACGAACGAATACAAAAGCCAACTTTCAAATTCAAGGGACGCGCTGCTGCGGAAAAGAGAGGACACACAAAACCTTATGTGTGTACTTTCTTTCGCGCCGTAGTGCACCCTTTCAGTTGGTAGTCGGTTTCTGTGTTTTCATGTGTCCGTGTTGGCATGCATTATGCTGCTCTTTTATGATGAGTCGTCACAAACTGGCTTAACTTTTTGTCGTTCTCCGCACTAAGAGTTTCAAACGACAATACCTCCAACGGGCAATGCATATTTTAGCATATTTGGGGTGGCTATCTCAGAATAGATCGTTGTCTTAAGATTTCTGCCAGGCGAACAGGATTTCAGTGTGCCTTGGTTGCAGCTATGCAGTTTTATGAAGGATTTGCCACTCAATTTTTTTACTGCATAACAGCTCGCCGTATAGCGATTTCAGCTGGCCCACGTGTTCATGTATTCCACCTCCATGAAATAAAGAGCGGTATGCTTCACAAGTGATATTTGAAATAATACGTTGAAACAAAAAAAAAAAGAAAGGAACACACAGAAGCGGCAGCTCTCAGCCAAGGGGAAAGATCGTAAGATAACATATATACGCGTGGGCTAACGTAAAATCACCCACTCGTTGAGAAACCACGCTTTCGCTGCAATGAGATGACAATGGCTGACGTTTGGTGGTTGACATTGTGAATAAATGTAATTGCTTTCTTCACACAATGCAACCGGCTCGCCGAACTTCATCCGCGGTGACCGCAGTCTCACTGTGGTCGCGTGTTGAAGTGATGCTCAAATATACAGTGTATATTACATGGTTCTATATTTTCAGTGTGCACAGGATGAGTCATATGAAAACTGCCAGTATTCTTTTTCCTCCGAAGATACCTATAAAACTTCCCAGAAGTGCGCCCGCCCGACATTTTATCGAGCGCCCGCCGTCTAACCTACGAGGAGCGCGCCACAGTACCTTGATAGCACGTCGGCACTCGCTTCCGATAGATGGAGACTCCGTATGTCTCCGGCGTCAATATTCCAGTGATGTGGAGAAAAAACGCGACGCCTGCGCGAAACGCGCAGCCCAGACGCAGCGAAAGCTGGAAGAACGGCTTTTCTAGAGCCTTTTTTTAAACACTCTTAGGGCAACTACTACAGGTACACTTGCATGGCACCCACTACTCCATAAATCATCACAATTTTTGTGAAGTAGGGACGCACCCACTACGCCATTATTCGTTCTTCGGAGAAGCTGGCACCCGCTACACACCTGTAAGGCGTTATGTGCACTTTGTTGATGCTGTGGCTGATGACGATGAAGAAATATGGCTGAGTAGTTTGAAATGGGTTGGAAGCATTCAACAACCCACTCGTTACGCAATTCGCATTGTGCGACGCCTGGTTGTTATTTTACTCTTCTAAAACGCTTTATTACACATGTTAACGCGGTTCTTTCTCCGACGTGAAGCCATGCATAGGTTCTGTTAACAAATCATTTCGAAGCACCGGCGTGGCTCTGGGGCAAAATACTGGGCTCTGATGCAGGGGCCCCGGGTTCGAATCCCGTTATCTCCGGGATAACCATTTAGTTATTTAGTTTTATTTTTCTTACTTCGTCCGATAGCAGTTACGGACACCGGCGGCGGCGGCGGACAACTACGGCGCCAAAAACGACGGTTGTTGTGATCTCATAACAGCTTTCGCTGTAAAAACTAGATCGACAGTGATCGTGCCACACGAAAATAGCACATACATCTACAGGTATCCAAGCACACTCACTTGATTGAAGGAATACCATCCTAAGGATATATTAGGAGGGCTCGCGTTCCATTCCTTTAATGTAGCGCTTTAGTTTGGGCCAACCATGTCCCGCGCATTCAACTCAAATTCTGTGCAGCCAGTAGCGCCTAAAAATTATTAGTTTCTCAGAAACTACCTGTGTGATCGCTAACGACTGGGATTATTTAGAACGCGCTGTAAGTACTCGCAGACATTCCGCAGTAAACACATCCTCCCGTAAAACACACAGCATAAGTTATTTATTTTTTATTGCCTGAAAATATATTGCCCAGAACCTTGAGCCGCAATGCACGTGTTTCTCGTGACTAGGTGACACTTTGTTGGACAACAATGGAAACTATAATTAACATCCACATCACTAAACAAAAATTCATTGATGTTATTACATCTCAGAAGCTCCAAACTAAAAAAAATGAACCATGATGTTTTAAGTTTATTTGCAGAAAATACATCCAAATGCATGCTGACAAGGACTTCTGGTTGTGAATGAAGGAAGGAAGGAAGGAAGCAAAGAATAAAACAAAAGGGAGAAGGTAGGGAGATTAACCAGGCACCAGTTCGGTTCCTTACACTACACTTGGAGAGTGGGAAAGAGGAGTGAAAAAATGTGTGTGCATGAGAGGGAGGAGCGTAGGAAAGAAGGAAAACACCAATAAACGTGCTGACGTTGACAATAGTCATGTGTGACAATAGTCACAGGCGTTCACAAAGGCCCGCAGTTCTCAAAAACCTCAGAAGTGCTTTGACTATACCTTATGAGCCGACGAGCGATGGGGATGGTGTTCCAGCAGCATCTGCACTGAGAGCGGCTGATCGTCCAATCGTCGCATCGTATCAGAAAGTGTTCGTCTTTCAGAGGCCAAATTGATAGTGTCCGAGATGCCTGAAAGCAAGAAAAGGTGTTTACTCAGATTTTTCCGGCCCGCTGCCAATCTTAGTGATGAAAAGTAGAGGAGCTAATATTGTAAACAAATACGGCAACCTCTACTTGCTGCAACATGAACTGTAAATGTAGAAAATAATTTACAGTTCACATGGCCTCTAAGACCAGCAAGCAGAACCTTGTCAGCGTCTCTGATGTCATTATATGTAACACGTCACAACCGGCGAGCTATGCGACGGAAAACACCTTATCTGCGATAACATACTTGATGTGCTTTATGATACAAAACAGGCAATCAGTGTACTATCTTACTAATGCAAACATTGTTGAGTTCTTTCATCATGTTCGCGTTTCGGTGTAGAAGTTTACGACGAAGGGAAGAATCGCACTCAACGGATGTTCTGAGCACCGCTTATGGGACGAAGATAACAAACCGAATTTGCTGCACAGCTAAGACAAAGTTGAAATTTTTAATAATAATATGTGGGGTTTTAAGTCCCAAAACCATGATATGATTATAAATGGGACGCCGTATAGTAGAGGGCTCCGGAAATATTGACCATCTGGTGTTCTCTAACGTGTACTGACATCGCACAGTACGCGGGCCTCTGTCATTCCGCCTCCATCGAAATGCAACCGCCGCGGCATCAATCGAACCCGCGAATAGTTGAAATTTTTAAGACAGCGTGAATAGTCTAATCGAACCGACGAACATACGAGGGGTGTTCATAACGTAAGCGCCGATTATCTGTAAGGAAAATTTTTTTTTGTTGGTAAGAGTTTTCAGACTTGGTTTTAGTTTTGCCTTCATTTTATTTTTCTTCATTGTTGTGTTACCTTCTAGCCCTTTTTGTAACGATGCACCAACGTCTTGAATTTATCTCCACTGAAGATCGCCGACTGGGAGTAAAACCAGTCAGCAACGAGGGCCTTGAAATTGTTTCCAAATTGCCGAGAAGAATAGTGCCCATACAATGGATTTTTTTAGTGTGTCAGTGATGGTACAGTATATCGGCATCTCGTGGCTTCTGGCTCTATAGCAAAGAAGCTGTCTGTGTTTGGTCGATAGTGGTCCGAATACGGTCTGTGTGTTGGTCGCTAAGAATTTTCAGTACCCACCATGAACGCAAATCGGAATATATCGAGCATTACGTCACAATAGAGTAAATTGTGGAAGGTCCCACAAATCGAAATATATCAGTCATAACACTTATCGTCAGTCTTAGAATAAATCGCAGTTCTTGGCTCACATACTGAACAATTATCAGTCTGGATGATAAAGCATAACCACGTGTTCTACAGGATATGCAAGAATCATGGTGTAAAACATGTTTAATGAGAAATAACTCCCCGCCTCTTGTACTGCAAAACGCGTCAGCATTATATAGGCGACGACCGTATTTAAATGGTTCACTATGGCTTTTATTGGCTGCGTCTTGAAGGATCGAGTAATAATAATTAGCATAGAGTGTTTCTCACATTCCGCTGCATATTCTTGGACTACGTCCGATTCCTTCAGACACATTCCAGTGTACTGGCCTAACTATTCGCGCTAGGCTGAAGGCATTTCCTTCGATTCAGGCGGAAGGAATGTAGCGCGACGACCATTAGGTTAGGCACGTGTGATATTAACGACCGCTGTGATTAAGGTCACTTGTCGTAGCCGCGGCCGATTCACAGGATGCTTTGTGCCCCGCAACCTATCGCTCTGTTTAATTTGTTCAACAGGACTCAGTGCTCGCTCCGCTGGAATTGCTTGCCGTAAATAAGGGTAGTTCTTTTTTATTTCACATATCCGCAGTGTGCCTGCCGGATAGTTAACAATTTAGCAACGTTAGTGGAGCGTGTATTTAAATCCTTATTTACAATACTTGGAAGATACATTCCTTATGTTACAGAGGCGATGCGCAGGTACAGTTTGGACTGCATAAAAAAACGTAGTATTAAAAAATTGGCCGCGTATCTGCGTGCTTCGCTGAAAATGTCGTCAAAAGACGATAGTCTTGTGCTGGCCGTACCACTATGTTTTGCCTTGCCTCAGACAGCGCCTACTCTACGTTGAATTGGCCGCATCTGGCTGGCATTGATAAAATAGAGGAGGCGCTGCGAGACATATGGACGCCATTGAAAAAAATTACACCATCTCCCGCTAAAGGGAACCATGTGTAGATGTGAAGCAGCGGGCGCTAACGCTTACACTGGCGGCGGCGTTGACGCCGGCGCTCATCGCGGCGTTGCGCAGGAGAGAAACCTGGGGAGGCGCAAAGCACGCAGTGATGGAGAGGTGTTTCCTGCTGGAACATGCCAATCTCTGCCAATGGGCAATGAGAGACAGAAGACTCCGACTGGACACAGAGACCCGCAGTCCGCTTTTAGTTAACGCACACGCTGCGAATTTTTATTGTTCAACAATGCACAGGAGAAATCTCCCACCGGCACCACCTTGGAGGTCAAGATCCACTGCCATATATAGGGGATGGCCAGTGAACGGTTGTGCAGCGCGAGCAGTCGGTTTTTTCAACCAAGAAACTCGCTAGCAGACGCTGCCTGCGTCTGCGTCGCGAGGCAAGAGAGGGGGGGGGAGCGTAGGAGAGGAGGGAGAGGGGCGGGGGGGGACGCGCATGCGCAGTGGGAGTGTGGACGCCGCGGGCAGGGATGCCTAGAGGGAGAGGGGGAGCGTAGAGGAGAGAGAGGGGGGACGCGCATGCGCAGTGGGAGTGTGGACGCCACGGGTAGGGATGCCTGGGGGGAGTGTAGGAGGGGAGAGAGGAGAGGAGGCGCATGCGCAGTGAGGGTGTGGTTTCCGCGGGGAGGGATGCCTAGAGGAGTGAGGGGGGAGAGGAGGCTTTCTATTTTTATTTTTTTGAGAGGGTTTGCGCATGCGCAGTAAGGGTGGGCACGCGGCACACCACCACCACCGGATTAAGCTTCGCCATAACATGCTTCACATCTAAAACATGAGCTTGTGCTGAACCAAGGGCATTACACCGTGACCAAGGGCCACTGCCAGCGGCAGCAGCTTATCGTCGGCACAGGGCTTTTTCGTGCAAAGCGTGGCAGTTCGTGCACAGCGTCGCATTTTCAGCGCAGCCTAAAAACACCAGGGTCTTTAGAATTGCGTACCTATGTATTTTCTGATAAAAGAACACACGACCTGACACTTATACATTAATGTTGCGCCTCAGGTATGCGTAGTATTTGCTTTTTGATCGAATATGTTCACAAATATGGACGCAAACACCAGTTCAAGATGGCTGGGTGTTCAGAAAGGGGGTTAAACTTTGGCCGAGTAGTTGAATCGGGTTACGGACAGACAGACAGACAGACAGACAGACAGACAGACCAAAATTTTTGCGTTGAAGTATCCCAAGAAAGACTATCGTCTTTAAAATGTTGAGAGAAGTTGGAAGGCGAGGTAAGGACATAAATGCTTGAAACTGTGAATATCAGTACAGTGCATACATAACCAGTCATAAATAATGCAAAAACCGAAAAAGGTTACATTTGGAGAAAACATCAATTCCATGACAAAGCACATATACAGCACTAGATAAAGATAACTAAAGCACATATGAAGAATACTGGATCACACGCGTTATCTGTTGATTAGCATAAATAATATAATTCGGGAGATGTTTAGGAACAGATTACTGTCAACACGTAACCAAATTATATATTGACCTTGTGATGATAATTTTGAGGAGAAAATGTGAATAACCATAGGTGACTAATTAGTGAGCGAAGATCGATATTAGGATAATAATTTCGGAAATTGAAATGACAGCATTGTCCAGACGAACGGTTGGTAGGGAAATGTTAAGATCGTTTTCAATTGTGCAATGCGTGATGTACGACGATACTTTGTTAGTAGAATGAACATACCAGATTTGTACCCCATTGTTTACGTCAAGTAATATCAATTGGCTTGGATCTCAAACAGATTATGCATGCTGTAGCCTGAGAAGGCTAGAGTACGTATGCGTAATCATATGCGCATCTTGGCACGCGCATATATTTGGGGAGATCTAACGTGCCAAAACCACGATAAGGTTACGTGTCACGCCATAGTCAATAATAATATCTGGGATTTTACGTGCCAGAACCATGACATAATTATGAGGCATACCGCAGTGGAGGGCTCCGGAAATTCTGACCCCCTGGTGTTTTTTAACGTGCTTTGACATCGCACAGTACACGGGCCTCTAGCATTTCGCCTTAATCAATATGCGAACGCCGCTGTCGGGGTCAAACCCACGACCTTCACGTCAGCAGCCGAACACCATAACCGTTACACCATCGCAGCGGACAAGGGGGTACGCCGTAGTCAGTAATTCCGCATTAAAGTTGACAGCTTGTTTTCTTTTATTTCGATAGCTCGCCCTCGGCATCGCAAAATATGGTGTCAGAGGTACACGAACAGATTTTATTCGTGTGTCAAGTCCAACGATATGGTCGATCGATATGGCCCGTGGACCGAGCCGTCAAGGTCGTGTGGTCGGCTTAGGCCTGGGGCCCGTTGCACAGACCTGGGCAAGTCCCACTGCCAGGCTTGCCTGAGTTAGTCCGCAGGAACTTGCGTCACTGTCACATCGTGGATTGTGGCATTGCATAATGGGCGCGATTTATCATGAGGGCTAGGGTACTGTTTGCGGCGAGAGAGTGGTCACAGGCGGTGTGAGCGTAACTCCGACACGAAGCCTCCGTAACGCGATCTCTTCTTACGGGGTAATCTGCCAGGGAGGTCTGAGCCACACAAATGTATAAGGGCTCATGTTGTAAGCGGAAGCTTTGACTTTTTCCAATGTGGAAGGGTGTATGGTATAACTTGTGGGTGACTTGCGAAATCTGATCCGACAAGGTCCGGCAAGAGGCTCGAGGCACCCACTGAACACGTATCTCTACAGATGCTGAGACATCAAGGCGGTGAATGTCATCTGAGAGTGACGTCGAGTGATCTACTATATTGTAGATAGCTTGCGCCGAGTCCGCACTAGGAATAAGCCTATAATAATTTGCAGTTTGAAAACAAATTTAAGCAGCGTAGCCAATTTGTCACGCGTGCCGGCAAGCTCACCAAGACAGGCAACTTCAACGTGCATCTATATCTCAATACATGGGTGCTTTATTAAGTGTGGCGCGCTTTAGGGGGGAGCAGGCTGTCGTATGCTGTAGTCGTCGCTTGGCGTAACGCAGACAGAACCACACAGCGTAGCCAGCTGTAGCATATTGAGCGCGCGCTCGCGCCAAAGAGAAGTCTTCCTCCACTTGTTCTTCGAGAGGCTTGATGACGATTTTAACAGCAAGTCTTGCACCTCTTCTTCGAGTGTCTTGACGATGATATAAACGCAGGCAAAACCACATATAGCATAGCCAACTGCAGCATATTGAGCGCGCGCTCGTGCCAAAAAAATGTCTTCTTGCTCTTTTCTTCGAGCGCCTTGATGATGCAAAAAAGTGGGGTCATTACTACTATGGCTAGGGAAACACGACAGCACAGACCTCGTATAAAAATTGAAAGAGGAAGCAAGTGAGAATTAGAAAGAGTGAGAAAGAAAAAAAGATAAAAAGAAAAATATAAATAACTAGATATAAAGAGAGAAAAACTGAAAAGAGTGGAAAAGAGAACATAAAAAGTGAGGAGGAAAGAAAGAGAAAACCAAAGAGAAAAAAGAAGTCTGCCCAGCTCCACGCTTCCTTCAGACTTGGCACCACTAGGGCGAAGCCGCATTAGTTTTTTCTTTCGCCGCCGTCTCCATGCGGCCGCAATGGCGGAGAGTCTTCGAGCCTAGCAGTGCCACACTAGCACTTACATACGGGACTCTCTAAGAGTTAAAACAAAACAAAGACGATCAAGCAGGAGTCAGTTCTAGCTTCGCAAGGTTTTGACGAAAAAAGCATCGGCGTGTCCATTAATAGACTCGAAAGCCGAGTGGGATCTTTTTTTATCAATGACGTCACCAGACAAAAAAACAAAACATCGATGCATGTGTGTCCTCCTACGCATCTACGAACGCATGCGTGGTTCTGAGCGGCCTCATCAAATGTAACCATCGACGTTGGCGTCAGTGTCGCATCCTTTAGAAGTACAAGGACGTTGCACTACGATGGGGCCCAGTCCACCTGCGTAAAAGATTGAAGTTCGTCAAGAAACCTCGTGGAACGCGACCTTAAACAAGCAGCTCTGTTTCACAAGTCAAACATTCTCGCGCTTGTGAAAGTCAGTACTGACGCTAATAGAAACAAAAACGGATCTTCTGACATCAAATAAAACAGCCAGAAAGGTCGTGACGTCGTGCTGTTGAATCTGACATGACACTGCGGATGTGTTGCAAGTAGGCTAGCTGATGTGTTTCATCGCTTCACTGCCAACTTGAAGGTCCTTGCTTGAAGTGTTTCTGAAGAAACATAGAGCAAGGGGCTTATGCAATGTGTCCTGTCTACGTGAAAAACATTTAATTTCGTACAGCATAAGGCCTCGCTTACTCAAGCAGCATATAACGAAAACACGCAAAACTATTATTGCTTACCGCTTTCCATCCGTACGACCCACGTACCTTACTTTGATGTCGTTGCATAGAGGAATGGAGCTATTACTCGACCATAAAAAGGTTTGCGTGCACAGATGGCTCATTTATTGGAACACGCGTGACCCAACAGTAGTGAAATTTAACCTTTAGCTTACCGTCCGGACAGGTATACCTAATAAGCAGCAAGATTGCCGATAGGATTGGGACTGACAGTGTTCGAAAGATTTTATTGCTGCCATTGTGCGTGTAATTTATCAGTACGGCAATGCTCACCAAGGATGGTAAACCCTACGAATGTGCAGTTTACAAACGATTACGCCAAGGAGACTCCGGCATTTGACTTGTGGCATATGCAGTAATGCATTAATGAACCACGTGTAGCAACACAGATGGATCACATTAGTGAGAACCTTTGACCGCGCAAGCTGTACTATGCGAATATAAAGCGAGCATGATTGCAAAAATTTGACAATAGATCTCCCATCTCATAGGCTGTAGTAGGAGCATGTTACATGTTTTGCCTAGTTTGAACTTGTCACTTGTGTCTTTCGCGACATCTCTGCGTTCTAGGATCCATACGTCATGAAAAGCACGCACAAGATGTTTCACATACTGCAATGCGGCTACGTCCGAGTTCCGCCTCCACAGATTACGCAATGTAATCAAACGAAAAATGTTTGTATCTGATCCCTGGAAAACTTAATAAACCTGTCGCACGAGCAATCGTAAGTGCACATTGAGGGAGTGCACTTCGCCGCTAGTGTCATTCGCCCGCTGTCATATGGCAATGCTTAGTGACAGTTGTACACACTTCGCTGTCTTGTGGTGTGTAGCCTCCGTAGCAGTGGATCAAAAATGAATGCAGCAATAGTGAAAGCTCAAGCAGTTGTATTTTTAAATAATTACTTTTTTTTTAACTTAGAATATTGCTATATATTAGAATGTGCTATATTAAAAAAAATAAATTGCTCTTCTGCCCCTCTCCGGTGCAGAAGGTCGTAGCTTTACATAGCCGTAAAGGCTAAGACCACCAGAGGCATGACAGCAAATGTGGTGCAATGGCCGGCGCTCGCCGCGTTTGTAGCTCGAGTTTATTCAAAAAGCTGTCGTGAATATAGCACAGTCTTACCTAAGAAACATTACCTGAAATGCCGAATATATGTCGTGCTACTGACTTACCCAATCAGCATTACCATTATTTCCACAGTGCACTTGTTCTCCTCGTGTAGCAGCCCGCAGCAAAAGTTTACATTCGCTGCATTCGATCAAAGTGAACTCCAAGTTTGGCTGCGTGACAATTGTATAACTCTCCACAGGACTGTCGCACGTGCGTCCTGAATACCATGGCATGATGGCGATATCGACGGTTTCAACGTTTTACGTATGAGTGATATCACAACAGAGAAAACTCAGTGCCTGATTTATATTTCTTTCCTCATTTAACACTAATCATTTTTTTGCGCCTCTCTTTACCTGTCCTTCTCATCCGACTTTCCTTCCCCATGCAGAAGAGCATATCAGTGATATTTACATGCTGGCTAAATTCTCGGCTTTTCAATGAAAGATTCTGTCTCTCTCCACTCTCTCCCTTTTGTGTATGCTTAACTATGTTTGTCCATGTGCGCCGAGCCGAACTTAGATCCTGCGTTGGATTTTAATCTCCACGGCGCTACCTAGATGGAAGAACAACACGAAAAAATGACCTTCTTTCGCACGTGCTTGTCGTTTGCTTTTCACAAAAAAGTTAGATCATGGAACGAAATCTGCTGCAGCGATAAGTACCCACCTCTTTATGCACTGCGTTATTAGCCCTGTTGTAACACATGGCTATTAGGAGTTCTGAGCGGCGCATAGTTGTGCCGCTTTTACAGTGGACACGCATGCTTGATCGACAAAAAGAAATCAAGGCAAACGCTTTCATGTGAAAATCAATAAAAAACGCCAGGCCTGCGCGGAACGCGCAGCGCAGTCACAGCGAAAGCTGGAAGAGCGGCCTTTCTAGAGCCTTTTTTAAACACTCTTGGGGGCAACTACTACAAGCACATTTGCATGGTACCCACTACGCCATAAATCATCATAATTTTTTGTGTAGTGGGGAAGCGTCCACTATGCCATTATTCGTCATTCTTCGGAAAAGCGCGGTACCCGCTACACACTTGTAACGCATTATGTGCACATTGTTGATGCTGTGGCTTGACGACGATGAAGAGTGATGCCTGAGGCTTTTGTAATGGGTTGGAGCTTTGAACGACCCACTCGTTACGCAATTCACATTGTGTGACGCCTGGTTATTGAATTAAGCGCCGACGCCGCCAACCGTTTCGAAATGTACATAGTCGTTTGCTTCCCATTTCTAAGGAGCTTCGCTCATCGGTTGTATTCGTACTCGGAATCAACTGCTAATTTTTTCTTTACTGTTCTAAAACGTTTTACAACACATGTTAACGCGATTCCTTACCCGACATGAATGGACGCACGTTGTGTGAGCGTCTACGCTTGTAGTCCACGCGCCACGCGGTGGCCTCCAATCATTTGCTGGACTGCGGGTCTACTTGTCCTTAATATAGTACTGCAAACCATGAGGTGAGTTCTGGTTTTTCGAGGGTAACATGCAGGAAATGAGGTGGCATGTGTTGCGACGATAACTGTAGTTTCTAGAGGATTTTCTCCATAGGCCAGACAAAGAATGGTCCTCTCCGCGGCAGGAGTGAATCGATGATGGCGTGACAAATGTGTACAAGCCGATGAAAGAAAGGAACTCTTGTGATGTATATTTACTCCGCGTAGTGCATGGCCCAGTAAAGAAAAAAAAATAAAAGACATCCTTAGCCGATAGTTTAGTTCTGTGCGAAAAATAGTGATGCAACAACGGTGAAGATCGTAAAGCTGGGCAAACTTTTTGTCTCTGCATTTCTTATTGCACGTGCTGTGTAGTGCCAGACAGTAAACCTTCCGCACCTCTGCCGGGCCGTTCACGAAAAAAGTGTTCCAGCTGCATGGGGAAAGAAGTTTTGTATTTTCTTCGTGTGCGGCTGCCGGCGATTTACAGGTAATGGGACTCGGAGCGTTCGATCGCACATCAAGTCGTATTCTTCTGTGCGTGAATAACTCAGGGCGTTGTGCTTTCTGGATCTACTGCTCGTCGCCAAGACAATGCCGGCCGTAAGACAGTGGGAGAGAAATGATCATTCCATGTACATATATAAGTGAACTTACGAATCGATTTCGCAGTTATATACTTGCGCCTGATGGTCACGCGATTCATTCTGTGAATGAGAGGTAATGACAGGAAACACTTGCGCCTAATGACGTATGCGTGACGAACGCCGGGCAGGTGGTTCCCATACGGCCTCGCATTGCGGTTACTGGCCCCCGCTATAGCTGCATCATGTGGTGAAACACGCAACCACATAAACAAAGCCGTGTTTTAGGCGAATACCGGTGATTTTATTTCGATTTTGTCGACGTCTCCTCTTGTCGACAGAACGCAAAGTTACAAGTAGTTATGTTCCAAATATAAGCATATTCGCACAACCATTTGTACGAAAATTCACAGATGACGTTTGTTATCAACGTAAAGGACAGCCAAAACTAGTCCAGAGGTCTTACAAACGGTTCTTACTTGAGTAGTGTGAAGATGTTGCATTGCCGAAAAAGAAAGTTTTGGATTTGTATATATACCAACTGGTGTTCGTGAAATGTATGGCTTCATGACCCCTGTTAGCGTTCGTGTCATTAATCATCATTCTTCAGGACTACTTTTGCCGTTTCAGAATTAATGCCTTCTCAACGTTCTCCAAGTACCTACGTTTTGCGCGAGCTGATTGTACCTTACGCCCGAAAGCTCTTAAATTCGTCACACCACTTGATTCGCTGCTGTCCTCGACTGCGATTCCCTTCCAGTGACTACCATTCCGTCAATTTCATCATCATCATCAGCCTGACTGCAGCCACTGTAGGGCAAAGGGATCTCCCGGTCCTGTGCTTGCTGTTGCCATTTTATACCCGCAAACTTCTTAAGCTCATCTGCCCACCGTACCTTCTGTCTCCCCGTCGTACGTTTGCCTTCCCTCGGAATCTATTGTTTCCCTCAGTGGTTATCTTGCCTACGCGCTACACGTCCTGCCCATTTCCTCTCCTTGATTTCGACTAAGATGTCCTTAACACCCGTTTCTTCCCTGACCCACTCAGCTCTCTTCTTGCCCTTTAAGGTTACACCCATTGTTTTCCTTTCCATGGCTCACTGCGTCGCCCTCAGTTTAAGCTGGGCCTTCTAGGTCCCTCCCTTCCGCGTCCCGCGTCAGGCGTCCCGCGTCCGGCGTCCCGCGTCCGGCCACTTTCATGAAGTAGGGAAGCACCCACTATGCGAACCAGCACACTGTAGTACAATAAGGCCGTCAACCACCACTACAGTCACCAGAGTCATGGCCGAGAGCACAGAGGCTGCTTAGCAATGGCTAGGCAGGTGGTGTCTGTCGCCCAGGTTGACTCCATTCCTTGCTCTTAGCTTGCATGTGTTTGGGGAGGCGCACGTGCCCCCAGGGCACGTCCGTGCCCTGGAGGCTTAGTCCGTCCCTCCTTCCCGCGACCCAGACCACCACAGCGCATGCGCGTCCCCTCTCTCTCCCCTCTCCTACGCTCACCCCCTTTCTCTCCTCTAGGAATCCTCTACTCTACGGAGCGGCGCCCGCGCCCCACATCCCCACAGCGCATGCGCGTCCCCTCCCCTATCTCTCCTCTCCTACTCTCACCCCCTTTCTCTACTCTAGGAATCCTCTACTCTACGGAGCGGCGCCCGCGTCCCACATCCCCACAGCGCATGCGCGTCCTCTCCCCCCTCTCTCCTCTCGTACGCTCACTCCCTTTCTCTGCTCTAGGAATCCTATACTCTACGGAGCGGCGCGCACGACAGTTGGTGCGACACCTTCATACTCCGCTGGGGGGCGCCACGGTAGTTCCGCGGTATGAAAATGACGGAGCGCGCGCGCCTCATTCTCTCTCCTGTGCAGCGCCGCGATGAGCGCTCGGGCCGCTGCCGCGAAACGGGAGCGGCGACGTTTCTCCCGCTCAAGCTAACCATCTCCCCGCTGCTTCGCATCCACACATGGTTCCCTTTAGCGGGAGATGGGGAGTTTTTTTTGTAAGCCTCCAGGTTCCTGCTCCGTAGGTAAGTGTCTGGGAGATGCAGTTGTTATATACCTTTCTCTTGAGGGATAGTGGTAAACTACCATTCATGATTTGAGAATGCCGGCCGAAAACGGTCTACCCCATCCTTTATTCTTCGAGTTACTTCAGTCTCATGGTTCGGCTACGTGGTTGCTACCTGTCCTAAGTACACGTATTCCTTTACAACTTCAACGCCTTGCTATACGTACCGCAAAGCACTGTTCTCTTCCGAGACTGTTGTAGATTACTTTAGTTTTCTGCATATTAATTTTCAGACCCACCATTGCGCTTTCCTTGTCCAATTTAGTAATCATGAGTAGATTCCCAGCGAACTAGCTGCAACATGTACTTCATAAACATGCCCGGGATCACTTGTTTTACGCGGCGTACGCTGTGAATTAAGCATTCCCGCTGGTCTCTGAAGCATGGTCATGGCAGAAAACTGAAAAAAAAAAACTTTTTTTCAGGTGAGTAGTTCGTATAGCTATTGGCACAGCGTATGCCGCAGCAATTCATACGCGCGACATTGCAGAGAACTGCTAACAACTTCACACTGCTCCGCTTATGGGGCAGCTGCTGCACGGAGCACGCAAGTCACTTCCGTTCATTCCAGCATCGCGGCGCCACCGGCTTACTGCACGTTCTCTATTGTAGATAAGCCTGTACGGAATCCTCTTTGGTGCTTTGGTTGATTAAATTCAAAGGTGCTCCTGGTTCTGTTAGTTATTACCTTTGTAAATAGCTTGTGAAGAACAGAAAATGAACTGAAAGGCCTGCAATTTTTCAAGTCCTTGACTTCCCCTTGCTTTTTGTTTAGGGTGATGTTTGCGTTCATCTATGATTCTGGTACTCTCACCGTGAAGGGACACTTCGTATACAGGGAGCCAGTCTTTTTCCAGCAGAATCTATCCATCGTCGTTCCCCAGATCCGATGTTACATTGTCTTCACCAGTGGATCTGCCTCTGCATTTCATCCAGTGCTTTGTTTACTTGCCCTGTCGATACTAGTAGGATTCAAGACTCATATGGCCTACTACTGCTTCTAACATTATCGCTCTGGTTGTCCCGGCTACTGCATAGATCTCCGTAGAACTCCTCAACTACTTTGACTATGTTATATATGTTGTCATCTGTCCCTTTAGTATACATTAGGTCAGGTTGTAAATAAAGGAAACGAAGGGCACGCAGTGCATTTGCCGCGGCTATGGGCTCTGATTCGCTTACTTGCCGCGATACCAGCGCATCTTCCAGACATCTGAGTCCCCGTCTCATTCCCGTCTTCGGTAACATTGCATTTGCGGATATTAAGAATTCCTCTGGCCCTGCGCGTCAACATTTGTTCTTATTTATACTGCGACTTCGAAGAACACGAAGAAACAACGCACTACAGCCTATGGCAGTTTGTCGAAATGTAGTTGGTATTACTAATATTATTAATTATTCTTACTCTGGGTAAGACCGCTTCAAGGACACTTCGTATAGCCTTAAAAAAAGGACGTTACGACAAAAAGTTACCGGTGCCAAACTAAACTATGCTGCAGCTCAAGACCATGCGACTTTGGCGTCTGTTTACTACATCAGAGAACTAGCGTATATTATCAGACCAATGAAAAAAAACACACATCGTCGTCTAGTGTGCAGCCGTGTAGGGAAGTCCCACAGGTAATCGCGGTACAATATCATCACTGCATTATCATTTCTTCATGCTGCCCGCGCACTGACCGCCGCTTATGTGGACAATTCCCGTTACACGCCTAGCGCGTTACGCGAAGTGCACAGGCGCTCGCTGTATACACCATCGCATAATCTTCCCGTTTCGTCGTGCACCACCACAAGTATAGAGTACGGCTGCGCCTCATTACCGTCCATTTTCACCGGATATATACCCGGCGCATTCTAATCCAATTTACCCTCGATCCACTCTTCTGCAAGGGCACCACCACCGAGCTTACGGTTCCTGGACGCAGCCTTGGAAAAAAGTTGTCTGAGGGCCACGGCGCATCATGTTGGCACTTTATACAGAATGTCTCAGGCGTATACGAGAATGCTCGTTATCGCACTTGGGCAACGAATAACGAACTCGGCAACTGCTTCACCATTAGTGGTCGCTTAGGGAGCGCGTGAATCCTAATCAGGCTTTATTAACGTCCTTGAGCTTTCAAGTTTTGGTTGCATATGTATTGGTGATATTTTTCTAGCCCTCAGTGTCCGCCATGCGTCGTCGATAAATGCAAGACATAATCTGCGCTGAAATGCGCTTTCAAATGTGGTAATGTTATCGTGCAAGAGAAAGCAAATAAAAGATCCGACTCGAGCTAAAGACGTTCCCAGGTAAATTATTTTTTTCAGAATGCGGGGTTTTGAAGGCTGACGATGTTTCTCTCTTCATCGTTCGAGGCAAGTTTGAAGTCGTAGGCGCCGTCAGTGAGCAGCGACAAGAGACAAGCCTAGATGCCAACTTTTTATCTCCCACTCATTGTTATATGTTCAAAGTCGACGTCATACAAACTAGGATGGAAGGGTAGGCAAATCATACATGTTGTGTATGTTTAATATCTCAAGGTTACTTCAATAATGCTGGGCCTCTACACACCAAACTACGGAAAGTGCTTAGTGGTAGTGAATACAGACAACAGTGCACTTCACTGAAGTTCAGTAGTTTCCATTACATCTAAGGGCAAGGTGTCCTAACAGCCTCAAGACACAGAATGATGCCTTGTAACTTTAATATAAGTCTGTTTGTTACATTGCTGTACTACGTATTGTGAAAACAACGACAGATGAAAAAAAGCGCATCACCAAGATGTAACAAAACGTGACTCAGGCATCATTACTTCATCTGTTTCACGCACGTTACAGAGTAAAAATTTGTCCCTTTATAACGTAGATACAAGCAGTGCTAATTTTCCCTACATCTTACTAACGCGTCATATAACTGAAGTGCCTCACAAGAATAGCGGACGAGTAAAACTGTAGCTGTGGCTTGCCGGGGCGCACGCGCAGCAAAACCGCAATTTTATCGCACATAAGAGTGTAGCGTAACGTCTGAAAAACTTCTCGAAATATTTCTGGGATCCTTCCTGCGACCTGCGCCAACGCAATACAATACTTGCGACCGGACAGTGCGCGACAACTCCAGCTCGAAGTTCAAAGAATCACGTCAACAGTGTAGTGAATAAAAAGAAAAGAAAGAAAAAAAAACTCATATCTACACTTTCATAATTTTGTTCGTGTTTATGCGATTTCAGCACAGACTAGATCACTCCACAGGCCTATGTCCTGACACCAGTAGCCTCCTTATACATGCCTTTCTGGAGTAGCAGGCACCTTATCGGCTTCTCCTAATTACACCCTTATTACTACCTCTCGTACTCTCCGCTATCTTCCCTGCCTATACATTTAGTCGATACTGCCGAGCGGCTTTCTATTCTTCTCATTCGCATGCTAACGATGCGGCGAGACTGAGTGACTGTCTCTTTCACCTACTACTACGGCTTGTTTTATTACCCAGTGAAGCATGGGGAGATACGATCACGCCTTGCCGGAGACTGAAATTCCATCGTCGACTATTTTGAAGTAATGGCTTAGTTCACGGCTCTGTGTTCTTCCGTACGAGCAAGTCCGCAAAGATTATAAGAGAGACTATTTTAAAAAAAGCTGTCGTTGATCTGCAGTTATCTTTGTATTTCTTATATTTTGTCCTCCTTCCAATGTGTTTCTAAATCCCCTTTATATACAGAGAACATCAGACTTGCCTGAGTATTGATTTCTCAGTGCTGAGCTTAAAGTCCCCAGGGACTTTAGCTAAGCTAATTTTTCTTTCTTCGTTGAAAGTTACACCAAAGAGAAACAATAAATTTTTTTGTACAGATTAAATAATGCTCTGAAAACTCTAGTGTCGTACGTTTCAGCATCACAGGTTTCTTATAGATGAGAAAATAAATCACAAAAGTTTCAGTTTTACGTTTCCTACCGAAAATTTCGATGGTGAAATCACTCATTTCAAAGTCTCTATTCCTATTTTGGCCACATTGGCTCAATCGAATTCCTGATACTTGGTAAGGGCTCCTTCAGAAGAGAATGTACTTTGACGTATCTATGACGTCACGATGTCATAGATACGTCAATCTATGACGTCACGACTATGACGTCACGTCAGACCTATGACGTCACGACGACTGGTGCGGGAGCTTCAAGGTGGCGTCGCCTCCCGCAATTTCTTCTTGCACGTTTTCTCGCTTACGAAGCGTCTCGTTGCAGAAAGCCTGGTGTATACGACATCGTGGAAGAGTAATTCATTAACACTAGAAAAATCATTTTCCCTGTATTGCCGCTTTAACACGCGATTTTTTTTCAGTTCTGTGTTAAGCACACGAGCGCCACGCATTATTCATCTTTGTCCCAGCAGTACATATACAGCATAGGACGAGCTCCCCCGATGTGTTACCGACATTTACAGGATAGTTGTAGTAATGCACACGTGTGCTCATTGCCTCCAGAAAGCATGAAGAGAGTGACAGAACAATGTGATGACCATGCCGTCAAGAACCGCTGTCGCTGATTGCTCGCAACACGCATTTATTGTAATCGAGAGCCTGTGGCCTTTAAGCTATGACAAGAACTCAGTCATAGCTTTCTTGTAGGTGGTCTATGTAAAAGTGTGTAGACAAATACGATTTCCTGCATCAATTACAGTTAGCATTAAACCGATGTCATACTGTCCATAGGCCCGCATAGTGAAGCTCACAGTATGCGATGCATCATTTGATTTACAAGCGTTTGTTAAATGCAACACCACACAAACCATAACTACAGAAGCAATATTTTATTGCTGGTGCTGAGCCCTTCCTTCGAGATCGCGCGATATCGTAAGAAAAAAAATCAACACAATTTATTACCAACCATCTTGTTTCGTCAGGGCATGTTTTAAACAAGTTTTATTAATGAAATGTATAAGCAGTTTTCAGGCTTCTTCAAGTTGGGGCCCAATTAACGCTCATATAAAAACAAAAAAAAGGAAGTAATTAGCCTTTCGGAAAATTACTCAGGAATTTGAGAACACGTGATTGTGATAGAAAAGAAAGAAAAAGTCACAGTTTCACCGCAAGGGTGAAGCAATGAATGCGATAGCAACAAATTGTAATGTTATACGAAGTGAGGCTGGCAGCTAAGTCTTTTGGATCCGATCTCACGCCACTCTAGAAAACGCTTGTTTAAGAGAATTCTCTTCGCGTTGAGAGCGCAGCACGTAGAAGGGTACACCGGCCGCCCGCTGTCGGCTGCCGAGATGGGGAGATAACGCGCGCGCCCGCGACGACGGCGGTCGTAAAATCGAAGGTCGCGCGAGGGGCCCCCCCACCCCCCCCCCTCGTGTCTTTTCACGCTCGCGAACGACGGGCGGCACCGGTTGAACAGTTGGGGAAATCTTATCGCATGCGCCTCGGAGCGACGGAGATGCCGGCTCGTTTGATCGCCGCTTCACCGCTCCCGCTCGCCCGCTATTACCCGCTGGTAGAACGTAGGATGCGCAGGGGGTTCTTATCAATTTGGACTTCATACGCGACATGACGGCGACGGCGACGGCAACGGCGACGGCGACGGCAAAAACCCGTCGAGACTGTACATATAATTGCTATCGCAATAAAACGAAAAGTCAATACAATAGAAAGTAAAAAAAAACGAACTAACAAAAGGACGGACTAGTAAAACTCATCTAAACGCATATAAAAGAAGTTCGATTGTAAAATAGCAAACAAATACTGCGAAGCAAAAAAGAAGTCCACAGTTTCACCGCAAGGGTGAAGCAACGAAGGCGACAGCAACAAATTGTGAGGCTGGCAGCTAACTCTTTTGGAATCCGATATCGCGTAATTCTACAAAACGCTGGTGTGTAAGAGAATACGGCCGTGTCAGGGAGAGGTGCTCCTTCTGCACAGTCTCCTTGCGTTGAGAGCGCAGCACGTAGACAGGGTATAACAAGTCGCCCTCTGATGGCTGCCAAGATAGCGCGCGCGAGCGAACGCTACCGCGCCCTTAGAATCAAAGTTCAAAGTTTATGCTCGAGCGACACCTCCCTCCCCTCCCCCCCCTTCGCGTCATTTTATGCTTTTTCAAAACGGGTGGGGCATTTTCTATGTGCTTCAACGGCAGGCCTGCCGAGCGGGGAGATGTTATCGCATGCGCCCTTCCAGCGACGGATGTGGGACGGCTCGTTCGATCTCCGCTTCAGCCGCGTTCGTTGCCCCCGCTCGCGCACTCTCAACCGCTGTAGAACATACGATGCATAGGGGACGTGTTATCAATTTGGACTTTATATGGGACATGACGGCGACGACAACTACAAAAACCCGTCGAGAGTGTCCATATAATTGCTATCGGGATAAAAACTGTGAGCCATACCACACTCCTAAGGTAGATGACCAGAGAAGCTGTTTAGCACACGGAACAGGGTTGATGTGTTGCACGACAAGACAACACACAGGCGCCACTCGGTGCCGTCGACGCTCTGAGCGCCAACGCGCAGGGAACTTGGATAATGTGGGCGCCACTGGCGGCGATGGCAGTAAAAACTCGCCTTGAGCCGATGTTCGTTTTCGCGAAGGCGCCGCACTAGTCTCTCGATAAAGATCTTTCGCCGGCATTGACCTTGGCTGAGCTCGAAGGTCAAATTCGCAAAGCGAGGCGTTTTCTCGGTTTGCAGCTGAAGGAGTAGGGCTGTCGCTCTAACTTTTGTCGGGAAGTCTGTACTACGCCTCCCTTAGATCTTGCAGTGAACAACAGAGAGTCATGAAAGAGGAGTTGTTCAAATCTACGTAGGCCTATCAAGTAACGACGTTACTTTTAGATGGCTCTGAAAAGTACCCACGCAGGCAGCGTGACTCACAGCTATAGTGTGGCAAGATGATGCTCGCAGCCGACGGCTGCACTCGAGTACATTTTAGAGTTTTCATGTATCCGAGGTGCACTGCCCACAATAATCTACAATGAGTAGTGTACCATGTTTGCATCATTCCGTAACTTCAGACATACGGCGTATATTTGGGGTTGGGAGAAGCACAACGTAGACAGACACATGCGCACACATTACCAGTGCACGTGCATCCGCGAGTGGTGCTCGCACAAAGGGAATCATGAAACGCCACATCATCAAAATGCCAGCAAACACTTTGAGTAGAATGGTACGAATACTGCGAGCTCCACCTCGCCATTTCGCACCACAGCCGCGCGAGTTTCGAGCAATGGTGCGAGTACGTACAATATGCAAACGGCGTCTGAGTAAGTCGGTCTTTCTGCGCCAGGAAAATATTGGCACATTTTTCAAGGAGGCGGCTCTTCCACTATTCCGCCGATGGAGCTGGCTTCAAAAATGCAGATATTAATGCCGCTTGCGCTGAATTCTGAAATTATTTTTTCGATATTTATGGACCCGTGTCTAACAGCACAGTACAGGCCGGACAATCCACTCGCGTAAGTGAGACACTGATACTTTTTTGTTCAATGTGTCCACTTAGACGCATTTTCTACTATATCGTTCATAGAACTCCGCTTCTGCGTGTTACTGGGCAGCAAAAAAAACAATTTATTACGGTCTTTTTCAGCGAACACGAGTACCAAGTCATGAGCAATAACGACAAGACTACACCTCTTATGTAATAACTACGTTTCTAGAAATCATTTAAATTAAGTTTGTTTGCAACAAACACAAACTCTAGCGTCCCCTTCCCGAAAGAACAAGTGACAGACGATGATTAGCGTAAGTAGCCTTAGTGCGTCACAATTCTAGAAAGCTATTGACGTGGTTGCAATGGCAATTCTCAGAAAAATAAACTGGAGCACTTACTACCTCGGTAGGCTGACAAGATTACTTTCTGTTCGGAAAGTTATTGGTTATTCCAAGAACGCTTGCGCCCGGCTGGGTTTTAATATCACAGCAGCAAGTGTGGTGCAGGATGAAGCAATTTCGGATCTGCATATCGGTAGGAGAGCACTATAGAATATTTGTGTCGAATACAGCGAACCGATATTTTGATTTCGTACTGGCTAACGAAAACATGTGTGTGTAATTCGTGGGGTGCATGCTTTGCGTGTTTTGATTAGCATACACACGTTACATTGTATATGACGCTCATAAGTTTCTTAAAAGCACACGCATGTGAGTGTTCGCGTGTCTAGTGTGCTTGTTATAAGTGCATTTTGTTTTTTGCTCATCTGCGAACCGTATTTCTCTCAAAAATAAAGAGGGAATAAACAGGTGTTTGCTTCTGATCATAGAGGGTAGGCATGAAGCGACACTGGAGTAAAACTATAAGTCAGGTGAGTTATTAGTGATAAATTATCCTTATAGATAGCTATAGACATAAATACTGCCATCACAGGTTCATTAAAAAAAGAATAGTAAATCAAGCTCAAAGTATCATTCTTGAATTCCGCATCGAAACCCCCCGTGTTTAAATTCGTGTGACGTCACAAATTTCCAGTTTTTTTTTTTGGGGGGGGGGGATGTAATTGAGCTCCGTTGGCGAATTTCAATTTACCAAGACTTGGTATGTAGTCTCTTGCTCTTAATAAACTTGCTGTTGGCCGAGTTTATCACTCACCCCCCGACGCCGCGAGACGGTCGCCGCCGATGGTCTAATTCCCCGTTTTAAGAAGGCATCTAAGGCTTTCCCCTTAATAAACGTTTCAGTCAAAGCAATCGCGCTACATTGATATGGTTCATGTCTGTTGTCTTGTTTCGTTGAGGTTACTGCTCTTCCAGGTGATCGAGGTGCATTCACTTCTGTGCATTGAACTCGCTGAGTAGTGTTTCTTATTTATTTTGACAGCGAGGCTGTTTAGAAAATTGTTCCTTGTGAGTCGATCGCTAAAATCTGTCATAATCTTATTGGTGATGTGTCACTGTGCGACCTACCAGAAAGCTATGATCATCATAAACGTCTATGTGCCACAGGAATTGGGTAAATCCCATTACTCAACACGATAGTCCACTAAAAATAAAGAAGGCAACATTTAGCCCAACAAATGGCTGCGAAGCGACGGCGGCGAGCCGGAGACCCCGAGTACGTACAACGAGAGACTACTAGGTAACGAGAAAGGCAACGGCGGCTGCGAGAATACCCCGAAGCGATGGAAGGCCTACGCCAACGACGACGTGCCCGTAGATCTATGAGAAGTGTGAACGCTTGGTATCAGCGCAAGTTTCTCTCTCTGGAATTTTGACGACCATGTCGTGTCTGTGTCTGTCTTTGGTTCAACTCGAACCTATCTCCGCTGATGATCAACGCAGAAACAACCTAGCGTCGCCAAGCTAACACCTAGCAACAACCTAGAATCAGCCGAAAAAACTCTTGCATCACCTAGCTAAGGCCTAGAACCAACCTAGAAGGAACCAGGTTAATCTTCAGAATAGTACAGCTTCGCTCTTTCTAGCCTTGCGCGGCTTAGTGCAAGCTTTTTCCTAGCGGTTTTTCCTATTTGGCATTTTTTTTTCTATTGGTTTCCTAGTAGGGACGATTACTTGTTTACTTGCTCCCCTGCACTCGTGCTTCGGACGTTTGTGGCTGCCGGAAGACCGGCTGGGGGGATTACACCACAGGCTGACGAAATACCGTCGGCCACCATACGTTTAGTCCCGTCAACATTGCCAGAGACGGCCATAGTATAGGAGTGGCAAAGATGGGGATGGACGCCGACCCTCTACGTCGAAGAATACACAGTTGCCAGTCAGCGGCCGTCCGTGCTTGGTACAGAGCCTTCCCCACCTCGGCCAATGGCGCGTGTTTATCTGTGCTCTGTTTATTGGCGGCCTAGCGGGCCGCTGCTACCATAACTCGCGCACTCTCTGCCACTATCTCACGAAGGCATGTCTAGCTGCATCCGGTGGCCTCATTCCAAAAGCCTCGCACAAACAGGAAAGACATTAAGTTTTTTTCGTTCACTCCATGCATGCAACCAAAATGCATCAGTGTTCGTGATGGGTTCTGCTGTTGGACGCCTACTCTTAGATTTGTCTCAGGTGGTTAATTTGTTGTTTGTGTATTTTTTGGGCTGGGCCCCCGAGTGCATTTACACAGGGACATAGCGCAGATTGCCTGCAGGTGTTTATTGTGGCACATTCTTCGACCGCAGCACCTCGGGCTGCGGACCAAGTTCGCGACGTGATTGATTCGTAGGAAGCATGAAAGCATAGTGGCAAACGTTTCCTGCAGGTGGCATTCTGGGATTCGGCTCTTCTTCGATGTTCGTGCCCTTTCCCTTATATTCTATCCACAAGGCGTTAATTTCTCTGTTGATGTGTTTCTTCTTTGTGCCTTGAAGGGAAGGCATGAGTGTGAATGAAGTACATCCAAAATATTGTTCTTCTGTTGCGTTTCCTCTTTCGCATTAGAACGAAAAAATTGGGGACAGCAAGAACTTGAAAGCATTCGCCATCTAGTGAGTTGCCAATTTTGTCTTGAAACCTTACAATGCTTAACGACAATATTTACTCACATCAAATGCGTGCTTCGGTTGTTGACGTATAGCCGTCTGCTGTAATATGACCTGGTAACTGTTAGGACTCCCTAAAGTCGCGGGGTCGAATCCCCACTGCGGCGGCATTTTAATGAATGCGAAATGCTAGACGTCCGTGTACATAAAGAACATCAGATGATAAAATTTTCCGGAGCGCTGCACTCCGCGACCCCCAAAATAATATCGAGCTTTTTGAGAAGCCAGGCCCTTACTATTTTATTTTAACTGTTACGATTGTTTCAAGACACAAATAGCAGTACCAAAAATCACAGCATGGTATTTTTGGTTCGGTATATCAATAGTTTCAAAAAGAGTTGACGCGATAGCGATATCCTGTACCTAGTACGTACTTCAATCACTTAGTGCATACTATGTAATGGGTAGCATGCTTTACACGACGAGCGGGGAATCTGTTCGAACTTCCTATGCACCCACTACCTGGTCTTAAGGGAAAACGCGTAGTAACGTGTGTGCCTTTTGTAATGGGTGGCTGGCTTTGAACCATGATGTCGTCATGATATTCCCATGTTCTGACGCCCGATGGCAATGTACGCTTGTACAACGCAATATTACTGCGATATGACATGTTGTATTGTGACGCCTGTATACCGGACGCGTGTGTTTGTAAAGCATGAAGGTTATCTTCACTGCATTTCCAAGCAGAGGAAGTTATTTTCATTGTAATTCCAAGCATAAGAGTGGCTCTGTGGTAGAATACCTACTTGCCACGCAGACGACCTAGGTTCGATCCTCACTCGGACCCGGAATTTTTTATTAGTTATTTTATTTGCATCTTTCTCGATTTTTCGGTCACGGAAAGGATGATTTTTCGCTCACAATCAACGACACCGACGCCGACGCCGACGCCGGAATTTCTGCGAAACGAGCTCTTTAACGCTATCGCGTTAAAACACATTAGAACTTCCGTGGGCGGAAAAATTATGATGGCCTACCCAGAAGTAACCGCACTGGCGTTGCGTTGGGCGGAGCTGCCGTAGTACGCAATTCTCCCGCCAGGTGATCATCGCGCAACATCTTTCAAGTTCAAAGCATCCAGGTTATTCTCCCAGTATCTTTCTCTCTCTCTCTTTCAACCCCCTGTTCCCCAACCCCAGTGCGGGTAGCATACCAGATACTACCTTCTGGTTAACCTCCCTGCCTTCCTCTTCTCTTTATCTCTCTCTTCTGCGCACCATGTTTCTTTGTTTTGCTTTTTTTCCGTGAAATCAGTTCCACACGCTCGGCGTTTCTTGTGATGGCCGCTTTAAGAGAAGTGTGTGCAAATTCAAAATTTTGTTTTTTGTTTTTTTCATTTCGCGGTGGTGAAAATAGCACTATGTCTGGTCACGGGTAACTACACCGAAGCGAAAGTCTGGGTTCCCTTCGTAGCTGTGCAAGGTCCGTTTACACTCAGATGAAAGCAAGGATGAAAGCAAGGTCCGTTTACACTCGACCACCTCTTTGCTTGTTTGTCGAAATTGGAAACAGAAGCTTCTCAATACGCATTCTCATCCCCAAATATTCTGTTAATATTCACTGACAAGCTCTAAGTTGAAGCAGATAACTTCTCGAACTCCTCGACGATCGTTCGTCGGTGTTCAAACACAAGTGCACGGAACTTTTTTATAATTTCGTCCATTGGCAGACGTGCAGAATGAAGTCTGTCAAGAATAGACATTTCTCCCTTCGTCTAAGAAAAGAAAATCACCCATACCCTTAATTTTTCCCATCGCAGCGTCGTTGTAAGGCAGTTTTTAATATATCAATTGTTGCTGAGTCATTTTGCCGGAGCACAAAGCAAAATTTTATAGCCGGCCCGTTGTTAAGTTCAGTCGGCTGTCAAGAAAAAAGCACCGAGCGCGGGGAAACTGATTTCACGAAAAAAATTGCTGTATCCTGAGATGTACCCGAAATGGGTTGCACGACGCTCGCTTAGAGGTATAATCGCATACTATGTTTCGCACCGCCCATATCTTCCCACCTCAGTGGAGGGTAGCAAACCAGATACTAGCATCTGGTTAACCTCCCCGCCTTCCTATTCTTTTTCTTTCTCTCTCTCTCTCTCTTGGGTACCTCATCGTAATGCTAAGTGAAAATGACATTAAAGTAGTGGAATGCAGCTGGTTAATACCCTTTTTTAGGGGCGAAGCTCCTTATACCGTGGGTCGTGCGTCCCTTGTTTGTAGTAGCCACTTGCGTGATGACGATGACGCTGCCATCACGGCACAGCACATGGAATGTAGTGTGCCGTGATGACGATGACGATCGCGATGCCATACAACACATGGCATCGCGATGGTTTACCGATGAACCTCCGGAGCTTCGCCCACTCATCATCATTCACTCCGTGCATATGCTGTGATTTTTTTTATAAAAGGAGAGGACCGATGTCATTGTTATACAAACGGCATCCAGATTCGAGCTGATTCACTGCGTACGCACATCGTGCAAGTACCTAACAGTATCTTATTCAGCTGTGCTTACAAAAGCATATTTGAGTACATCTGGAACAATCACCGTAACTGGAAAGCGAAACGCTCTTATTTTTATTATGATTCTAAAGTCGCCATACACAATGCAAACGGGTATTCATATTCACAATTAATATTGTTAAATTTTGTAGCGCTTGCATTTTGTTGTTATTATTAACTTGGCACTATAACGTTGTTCCATGGAAGTTTACTTCTGATTTCACTGTAACCCCCTTACTCAATGCCTTCGGGTTTGGGATTTATTCTACAGTAAATAAATGAAAAAATAAATAAATAAATAAACAAATAAATAAATACCTTTATCAGTTTTTCACATATTGAAATGGTGAGGGAAATAAAGAGCCTAAAAGTAATAATAATAATATCTGGGGTTTTACGTCCCAAAACCACGATTCGCCTAAAAGTATTGGGATTATTGTATCCAGAGCTTACGAATATAGACATAATCGCCCCTAAGATGACACAGGGGTTATGATATTGCGCTGGTGAGCTCACGTGGTCGTTGGTTTAATTCCAGGACATGGCCGATCAGGAAAATTACTTGGAAGACGAAGATAATCTCGTGCCTTGCTTTGGAGGCACAATTTATTACCCCAAGATCTAAAAATAGCGTGGAGGCATCCACTAGACACTCACTTATCGGTTATCTACTGTGAAATTTTGGGACAGTAATCTAGACTATTTATAAAATAATTACCAGCGATATCTTTTAAAGAAATGGGAACCGGAGCAGTTTATGTTGCTCATCACCTTAGTCCTCGTTCATTGTCGCTGCATGACAATCATTTGGAAGATGGCCCCTCAATACATGGCAGACAGTGACCATTCAGCGATGGTTACATTAAATCGATATCGCTGACCCCATCTCTCTGACATGCTATTTCCACTATCTTTGTTCCACAGACATGTACATTGTTCTGCGACTGCGAAAACACCAATGCCTAAACAGCAAAGAGTAAAAGAACGCAACCCCGGTGATGCGGAACACCCGTATGTCACAATGACCCCCCACTGGGTTCTGACAAGTGTGTCAACCGGAATCTACGGTGATACTCAGCTAACGAGCAAGCCACGGATAGAGGTCGACTCACCTGTCTATTATGTCGTAACGGAGAACAACCTGTCAACGCAGATCGCCAACACCGGAAGTGCCCCGGAAATGATGAAAACAGGTGGAGACACCTTCGCTGACCGGAAATCTCGCACAGTGACCCGGAAGAACCCTGAGAGCATGAGTGTTCAGTCCCCGTCGTATCTCGTTCATCCGTTACACCATGGAGTCTGACCTGGATTCTGTGTTGTGGGCGGTGAACTTGAAAGCACGCCCTGGGATTACTCTCTTTTGAAAAAAAAAAAGGTGTTTGTTCCAAAATGCGCGACGCAAGCGCCTGTGTGGTGTGTCTATGTGACTTTGCATTCGTGACTATGCGCTGCATTATGTCGTTGAAAAAGATTAAAAAGACACCGAACATGGGCCAGTCGTATAATAAAGGACTTCGCTGGTTTGACTTATTGTGCCAACAGCTGCTTTAACGTTAATTATGCATACGCTTCCATCTTACGCAACTTGTCTAGGAGCCCTAAGGTGTAGTTAAATGGGTACTGACACGAAAACTTTTAGTTGCCGTTTTTCGGCGTGAAATGAAAGGCCAAGCCCTCAAGAGACGAGAAAATGTACTTTTGAGCGTGAGTGCACCCTTAAAAAGTAATCGCGGTATGTTTTTAAAAGGTAGTTTCGGTTTCTACTGTACCCTGACGTCACAACAATATATGATCTTCTTGTGACGCGCTCGCGCAAGATATCATTACGTTTCCACAGCTGCCCCCACCGTGGCTCCGTTGGCGACACACAGGCAGTCATTTTGAATGTTTTCGTGACGTGCAAGCGGCCATTTTGGAACTTTTGGCACCTGACGGCATCACAACCAGCCAGACAGCTGCGTGAAGTCACCGAGAACGAGTACTGTAGCCTGACGTCAAGCTAGGGTCGATGTCGGTAGGTTCGCCATGGGAAAACTGACTTTAATATCAATATAAAATATCTTATCCGGCATTTCCTGAGCTTCAAACATGCTCAGATCGATCTCAGTGTCCAGGAGATTAGTATGGCAGAGTAAAC
This sequence comes from Rhipicephalus appendiculatus, assembly GCA_030522465.1. Taxonomy (NCBI): domain Eukaryota; kingdom Metazoa; phylum Arthropoda; class Arachnida; order Ixodida; family Ixodidae; genus Rhipicephalus; species Rhipicephalus appendiculatus. The sequence continues at coordinate 275,281 of JALIZH010027145.1, forward strand.
TGAGCGTTGAAAATTGGTGTCAGCACCCCTTTAAAGGAAATGATTGAGTACTTACCGTAGCACTGCGTATGCTCTCACAGGAACACCTTTTCTCGAAAGAAAACAATTTCCTTGCTTTATGGCATACCGGGAATGCACAACATCGTTTGTGCAAGCAAGTCAAACACTGTGTTGTGTTAAATGTCGCAAGTTCGCCTACACTAGCAAAAATGTTAGATGCTTTAATGTTCACTGTGTCACTAACAATGCAGTGGCGAAACAGGCTGGCTTAAGATTCCACGGGAATCGAGTGGGCACTACCACGAAACCACCTAAAGGCAGTGGCGCAACACTGCAGCATATCCAGGTTGCTACTTCGATGAAATTAAACCTTAGATACCTTCTGCAGTCATGTTTTCATACTGACAGAGACAAAACATTGTGAAGTCGCATCCACCGGTAACCTCAACCAACACGTTGGAGCGTTTCAAAAGGAGTGCTTAAATTTATATGCGCTTTAGTGAAGAAACCATGAACACCCGGAGCACAAGAGTGTTTTTCTTCCTCAGGCTTTCTTTCCCTCCTTCAGTCAGTCAGTCAGTCAGTCAGTCAGTCAGTCAGACACGAACTTTATTAGAGTCCTGGGGAGGAGCTCGTGGGAGCCCACCGAGGGTCTCGCCCCCGTCGCAGGCGAGACCCTCGGTGGATTCCCTCCTTCAGTTTCTGATTGTTTTTTATTTTAACATTTCGTCCCGTCTACGCATCCAAAGCCTTCTTGCCAACAAAAAAAAATGAAATATAAAACCTATTCCACATAACCGCTGAAAACACGATACTTTATCGACTGACCAATATGCTGTTAAAACAATTGCTTAACTTGTATGACAGGGTACCAACAGGGATAGTTATTTATGTATAATATAGATGAAACACTTTTCGAGCGTCCTGACTCTTTTAGAGCGACACATGTGCCCCTCCAGGTACAAGCCTATATAAAACGTGTTGTTCTGTCAATGCGGCCTTCAAGCTCAATCAAGGTCACGACAGCGCATATGCTTGGTTCACCTGGTCTTAGCTGTGTGGGAACACTGAAGCAAAAAAGTGGACCGTTTCGCCGCAAGGCCAAATCAATGAATGCGATAGCAACAGATTAGAATGTCACACGATGAACGGGAAGCAACTCGATACTTGCGGAGCATAGCTCAAGCGCCAAGGACGCACGAAAAGAACACACGCAAGACGAGCGCGAACTATCAACTGTCACAGCTGGACACTCGCACCATACTGCTGAAACCACAAAGAAGAAAATAACGCACAGGTATACACAGGATGAACGCGAACTATCAACTGTCACAGCTGTTACTTCGTGTTTGATCAGCGCGCTGCAAGTGTCGACTGTGCCAGCGCCCCCTTGTTGAACACCGCCGCGCGTGGAGTGACCCCTATGCACCTCCTGCGGCGTGAGGCATTCGAAGTTGAAACAAAACCTAGGAGCTTTTATTTAAAGCGCGCCGTTCGCACCATCACGCGGATGGTACTGAACACGCTGAAGCGCCTCCGAGATCTGCGTACCACCAGCGGCCAATGCTCGCCTTTAGTATTCGGAAGCTATGTCTAACGTAGCAGGTTGTGGAGCGATGAGTCACAGGTTCGAATCCCGGTGGCCCACTTCGAAAAGTTTTTCATCTAATTTATTTCTATTTGTGGGTTTTATTTATATAGACATACATATATCCGAGACATGGCGGCGACGGCGACGGCGAAAATTCGCCAACAGGGTCCATATAACTGTTATCGCAAAAAAAATCACCAACGATTACGATACTGCCTTGTGCGCATTCTGAGCGCAGCTGCTTCAGTGTCGCCCATTGTTCAGGAAGAACTTGCTGAGACTATTTCGTATATAGGTACACGGTTTACATTAAGAAGGGAACAACCGTGAGTAGCGTGACTGGCGCGGACAATTTAGTGCAGCACATTTCACATCAACCGCCACAGACGAGGTGCAGCGCGACTGTGTCGCTAACCGGGAAACCGTGGAAAGTAGCGTGTTGGCGTGTTCCACAACAGCCGCCGCAGACGGGCCTCCGTTCACGCAGCGCTTTATTTGTATAAATAGTCATGGTGGACGCGCTCGGCGCATACATTAGTTTTGACGTCATCGGCGACCGTACGACATTGCGCACTACTGTCGCACCGCGGGAGGCCGCCGCGGAGCCTGTCGTGTCGCCACTGTCGTTCCCACCTTCTCGCACTCTCCTCGCTATCGCCGTCTTTAATCCTGCACTGCGCTCCGCGCTCGCTCTCTTTCGTCGTCGTTCGCTATGCCGGTTACGACGACGCCGACGCCGTTCAAAGCAGGAATGGGCGTCTCAGAGCTGCGCTCTAAAAAGCGTGCGAGCACGCGAGCGGCACGTCTACTTCGACCACGTCCTCCTCGCGCCGTTCGCGTGAGCAGCACGCAGTCGGGCCATGAACGCGTGCATCGCGTAATGTCGCAACGGCGGCCAAATTGACCATTTGCAAAAATCTGCAAGGCGGCTTTCCTGCAAGGTTGTTTTCCAACCAAAAACTCTCGTGCACAGACTGCTTTCCAGGCTCACTGTGCTTTTACTGAAGGCACGCGGGTACGACAAAACTGTGAATGGAAAAAATTGTTTGCGTGCCAGTCTGTGGTCGAGGTTATCTGGTGGAAAATAAACTTGCTCATGCGCCGTAACTATTTTGCAAGCTGTCCATTGCTTCAGCGAAACACTAGTGGCTCTGAAGAGGCTCGCGTGTGTGTCTGCAAGCAGGAACAACGTGCAGCTGCTCGTGAGACATGCTGCAGCCCAACGCCGGAGGCTTCTCGACAACATGCCGCGGTACCGGAGCAAAAAGCGGGAGCACATAGAGCCCTAAATATGCTAGTACTTCGACATAATCCCAGAGTGTTTCTATCAGATGAACTGTCTCGCTATTCCGGCGAAACTAAGGGACTTTTTGTTGAGAACTAATGACGTTAGTCTTGGAAGTTGAATGAAGCAGTAATTTTTTTTCCTCTTCACACAGTCAAGAACGGGAGTATTTGTCCTACATATTTATTGCCTAATATGTCCACTCAGGCCGAAATAAATTTCGCTTTCATAATAATTATGTTCCTGGAGTATATAGGAATAGCTTGTCTTTCTTGTTGGGAGAACAGTGAGACCACATAGGACGCACATTCCCTACTTACAGCTCATTTAGGGCAATTTCTTGCGTCCACAAGACACTGCGCCAATCAACTTGTCAAACAACTGCTGCGGCTTTTGCGTGAAGGCTGGTCACTGAGGGTTAATTAATAGTAATAGCAACAATAACGCAAGAGCACCGTGGCTTCCATTTTGGTTTACTATATTAAAGCGATTATTCCAAATGCATTATAGCTTTTAACTCCGCGAGCTTCCGCGGGCGTGCTTCCACGCGCTGCGGCAAGATTGCTTTGAGCCTTTCATTTTTAATCACCTATGTGGCAAACGTCGTTTCTTTACTCGGGAAATTATTGAGCTTGGAGAGCCATCCTAATCATAGCGGTTCTGTAAACTTGTGCTTCAATTTTCGCTGCTTCAAGTCCGGTCTTTCTTGCGTGCATAATTCAGAACTTGCCCAGTTATCAGCATAGATGAAAAAGAAACAACGGCTGAAATTACGACACAACCGACACAACGCAGTTTCGTTATAAGCAGCATGAGTAGCTTGCCGGATGTGGTTTGAAAGCGTGACACAAAATTATGGCGCACTGCTTAAAACGGCAGGTAAGGCCAAATATAATGACTATTCCCTGCCACCTCTCTCTTTCCATCCCCCCCCCCCCCCCTCGAGTTTTTTACAGCTGCAAATATCATATTATCAGCCTATAGAGTTCCGTAACCTAAGGGTAGATATCTGCAGCTTACGTAGCAGAAACGTGTGTGGTTCGCCTTCATTTCTTTCCTGTCATCTTCCCTTCCCCCTTTCTCCTTCTCATTGACAAATTATTTTATCCGAGTTCACGTGAAGGCTTTTGTTACGCCAAAAGCCGACTTTCTGCTTTGTATTTCAACCGAGGTTATTGGTATCGATCGGCATGAATGTCAGACATTGAAGTTGGCGAAATACAGTATCCTTGAATCAGGCACGCGTTGCCGCTTCTTTTTGCCACCTGAGCTAAAGACGAAAAGAATAAAAAAAATGAAGGAAAAAAATGACATTTTAGGGATTTAAACGATTAAGAGAGCACCGCTTACCTAATGCGAACCCCGTTTAATATTCGTGCGGAGCTCGAGATAATGGAATAACACTTGGAAGTTAGGGCTTTTTCAATAGACAAGCGATATTAAGCAAGTATTGAACTATACTTTTTCACTCAAATACCAATTCAGGGTGCACGAAAGCACGTTTCGAGGTTTCACAGCTCCTTCAGCTTATGGTAATTGCTTGTACGTCTCCGAAGTAAATATATAGCTGAAAGCTTGGCGAACGATTCAGGCGGGGACGGGAACGTTTACAAGGATTGCGCCGCTGATATGCGTCGTTAAGAATTCGTTATCAAATTCGAAGGAAGGCTTTATTTATTCATTTTTTAACTCTACGATCGCTACCAAACATGTGGCCTTACCAGCGTTCTTACATATCGAACAGAAGATGCACATTTAGCCCACATTTAAAACGCGCGCATAAGTAATATTTCACTATACATGACTGAAAACGTTGAACCATCGTGCGCCCATTAAAGAGATTATCGCGTAAAACGTAAGGCAAAATCTTACGAAAAGGGTTCTAACAAGTATTTCATAAATCATTTCGCATTTACCTTAGATAATGGGCTAGGCTGTACCTTCGTAGTTGCCGCGAGCATTTATGTAATTGAAGTACCAGTGAAAGCTTCAAAGAAACTGCTCGTGCAGCACTACCGGTCTTTTTTATTTTCGGACGCGTGTTCGCATGCAAGGGAGTCTCTAAAGGAAGGTGCTTCAGAATTCTATTGAAAAGATTCCGATCTTTGTCAAGCTGTTTGCGCAAACATTTCCACTGCACCTTAAAAAAAACCATCAGGGTTGCTGCTCGTGAGGAACAGGACTTTTCTTTTCACCTATACGGGAGGCTTTCTGGTGCGCGTTTCAGCATCACTTACGCCACAGACATAGAGTACAGCATGAGCGGCTGAGATTTTTCGGATATCCAGACGTAAATGCGTCGTAATGAGTGTGGAGAGACGTGATCAGGCAAGCGAATATTCGCGACACACCCAGGTCACGCAGTTTCTAACGTACTCGCTCGGTGTAGGCCCCGTGGCTTCAGCGAACCGTTTGCGTTTGAGCCGCAGAGGCCTTACATCTGCTCGGCGGCTACTTGTACGCGGCTTCTTTTGGCTGAGGATCAGTCGAATATTGATGCAAGAACGTGGCAACGCTGTAAGTGCACGCGCTTGTGCTTCACGTGAACTCCGATATCAAAGGAGACAGAATATTGCGCCAGGTCACTACAGAAGTTAGGTTCATCAACCTTCACGGGAAAGGTATTAAAGAGGTGACATTCAGGAATCTAAAGTGAAATTTGCAATGCTGTTTTCTTTGGTCGATATTTTTTTCACGTGAACATGTCTTGAGCCAAGTAAAAAATGTAACGACAGCTTTGTGTCAGCAGAATGAAGAAACGAAAGCTCGGTTTAAAAGACAAGGAAAAAAAGACGTGCAATTGTGCTCTCACCTTGTTTGACAGCGACTCAGGTACATATGTGAGACTACGCTCTCATCGTGAATCACAGTTCTACGTTTTTTTTTTTTCAGTAGTGTCCAATAACGGCGTTGTCATTCTTCGCAATCCCAAGTCAGAGCCAGAATTTACAAAAGCCTCTTAATGCTAGAATAGCTCGGGCAAAAAAAAAATGATATCCAATCCTCCTGCTGGAAATATAGACCCTGTAATGACCAAGCAGAGTTCCACATCACGAACATCTGATGAATCTTGTTCACAATTTTTCTCGTCAGGTGAAGTATTTTTGTACAAGAAAAATACTAAAGTATCACTTGAGCTGGAACTTTATTATTAAACTAAATAGTTAAAAAGTAAATAGTAACTGACCTAATTAAATAGCTATTAAATAGCAAATGAGCTAGCAACGTGTTAAAACTCTCCCCAGTTTTCAAAAGGGCTACCTTACTAGCTGTGCTTACGTTTCACATCTGAATTCTGAATTTGTAGGTATCTAAGTAGCGTGGTATTCAGCATTAAAAGGTAGCAATCACTATCGGTCAGTCGTAAAGAGCTCTTAAAAAAGAAGGGTTTTATGAATTCGATCGGAGAAACCTTGACCGAATAACGCCGTGGCGTTAACTGATAGATACTGTGAAGTAGTGGCGACCAAGCTTACACCGTTTGCTAACTGAACACGGTAAATTTTTACTGCCCAATACATAATACGATCTGTGATAATCAAATTACAGCACTATTATTACACACTAAGCCTCTCATCGAAAGCGGGCTGTAAAGGTGAACATTCCTCTATCCATGTGTGTCATGCCCATTTCATACATGCATGTCAAACTCGCCGAGGTGTGTTAGCATCTACGGCACTGCTAAGCTCTGGGGTTGGGGGCTCTATCGCAAAGCTTCAGCAGCTGCATTTTCTTGGGGGGTCGCATGTAGGAACGCCCATGTAGTCAGTATGGTGAATGGCAATTTTGCGCAAAAAGGGACACACGAAAACGAAAGGAAGAACCCACAAGACTGACCCTCTTCCTTTCGTTTTCGTGTGTCCCTTTTTGCGCAAAATTGCCATTCACAATGCAATACCAACTCGCCCAACGCTCCGTTCTTCTTAGTCAGTATGGAAAGCTTGGGCTTGTTGGTATGGCATTATGAAACCAAATGTAAACGGCCAGTACCCAGAAAGGGGGCACCCAGCGCCCCCTTTCTGGGTCCGTTTCGTTTCATACCTCTACTCAGAATTACCTGCACCTTTAAAAACTTACAGTTCATCAAAATTAATGCGGAGTTGAGTATTACGACATCCCTCGACATCATGTCGTGGACGCCGAACGTAAATATCCAGCATATTAAATGCCAATTATTTCTTTGCGTAATGCATACACTTTGACCGTTTCTATCTATCTATCTATCTATCTATCTATCTATCTATCTATCTATCTATCTATCTATCTATCTATCTATCTATCTATCTATCTATCTATCTATCTATCTATCTATCTATCTATCTATCTATCTATCTATCTATCTATCTATCTATCTATCTATCTATCTATCTATCTATCTATCTATCTATCTAGCCGCCTACCTCTGGGTGCTCTCGTGATCACCTCCTTAACTTGGGGTAGCCCAAAATTAGTATGGGAGGGTTAAGAGAGTTCGACGATTATGACTGTCTGGTGATGACATGAATAATGGGAAAATCCCGTCGAGTACGGCTTCAAACCCTTTCCTCCAGACAAGTGCCGCACATACCCGTATACCATGGTTCGTGGTATGCGGGTATGCGCCACTGGTGTTGGACAGTTTATATCTACCGAGGAATGGCGAGAACAGACATTTGTAACTTAAATGCGACAGCGTTAAGAAAAGCCGACATCGGCAGCGTTGACCCAACGAACGCAAATAATAAATGTTTTGGCCCCAGCAAGAATCGAACCCAAGAATTTTGCGAGGCAATGAAGTATTCGACTAGAGCGCCACGCCAGGTCTCGAAACTGCTTTGGAAAAAGACCCTAGGCAGGCATAATGTAGGTCAAACGTCAATTGTGGTTGCAGTGGTGGCTCTTTATTTTATAAACATTACATATGTACTCCTATGATACAGACGTCACGTCGGGTTAGCGTCAATTGTAGTTAAGAGCCATCCACTGAAGTTGGTCTACGTAGCACTATCCAGGGCTACGATCCTCGCAAGCACAAGTGCTACATTTCAGCTTACCGCTTCTGGTGTTTGTAATACTCATGTTGCTGTTGGCATCGTTACGCAAGTGTAAACAACTGGTTATATAAAACTTATGCGACTGTTCAGCAAGATATCTGTTCGTGTGACATTTGAACACATGTTTAGCGTCATTTCGTAGCGTTTCGCTCAACAAAACCATTACACCACAGTCACCTTCCCTCCGCATGCTTCGCATTGACATCGATTCCCATGGTACGTCTGATCTGCCAAATTTTTTTGTTAGAAATGCCAGTTAAATATTGAGAATTTAGCGTATATGGGGAGGTGAAAAATGAAGAATTGACATAGTCTACGGTACCGACAATTCCACCCAGGAAATGTTTTTTTTATGTGACTGGAAACAAGTAGGTAACACTGAAACTTACATTTTGCATTCCACTTTACGTAATTACAGCATGTGGCATGGCTGCATTTACCTACAAGTTTCTCGCGTACGTTAAAACGCAAACAGAAAACAAATTTCTGCAGGGTGGCTGACGTTCGCCCCAGCGATCGCTTGTGCCGGCGGTAGATCAAGTATATTTTCCTGCTGGGTTACAATTTGATTCTTTTCCTGGAACGCCGCTGGGGTCGACGGATCAAAGCACTCACCCATTGGGTTTTGTCTCTCTCCTAACATAGCAATGTTGTTTCAAAGACATGGATGTGCTCGAGTACATTCTACTCAAAAGCGCGCACTCTCTGCGGACATCCGGGTGAGACCTGTCAGATATTTGTCTGCCAGCGCCAACGACCGACAAATCCTGGGAAATCCCATAAACCGGGTTTTACTCGGCAGAGGCAAGGAACTTGACGACACCACTCGTACCTCCTTTTTGTTTGTACTGACATTTTGAGCCCCCTATTTTTCTTCTGGACCTTTGTAGACCTGATTTGTAGCAAGTGGAACGTTCGCCTCTACAGCGCGAAACCCGTAAAACGCACAGTCTACCAATTCTGTGCATGGGATGTCGACGCATCCTTACGACCGAAGGGGAATGTTTTATCCTCAAAGCGAACGCTTTTGTTGCGGCTTCGCGCCCTTTCCTGCGACGGCGAATGGATCTCCCGAGAGAGGATGGAAGTACCGTTAATACGACATCGCTCCTTTTTTTTGTACTTCGAATCTACAGAAGCTCCATTTCTAATTTCCCCACCTTCGGTGAAACGAAACTTCGTTCTCCTAGGTCCCACCCCATGAAACGAATACTACGCAAATCGAACGCCACAAGAGACCGCATTATTTTTTCCACAGCTAGATGGTCACATAATACTAGCCCCAGAAAGTGAAGTCTAGAAAGCTTGATCATCACATTGATTTTTTCTTTTCAGTCCTCAAATTAGACTGTCCTATTTACCGCACATTGCAACGTAGGCTCTAACGCTATGAAAAGTGGAGTCCTAAACGCGATGTGATTCATCATGCAGAAAAATAAGCCCCATGGCAGCGCGTGCTTTCATATCCTAAAGAGCGCGACATTGGAACTTTCCGATAGCCGTGACATGAGGAAGAGCCACGTGGCTTGAGCATACCCTGTCGGAACTTTCAAGTGCCTCTCTGTGCCTTTAAGCGCACTATACGGCACTGCAAACGCTGGACAGTGTGTCCCAGTGTATTACAGCTTGCTGCGAGGCACAGGGACGCACTGTACAGCTTTCGTAGCACCACCCCGTGCGCTTAAAGGCACTAGGAATTCTGTACATCGTGGCCCAATAGCACACTGCGAGGCGCTGAGGACACTGCACAGTGTCTGCCCGCGCACTGGTTACACTGAGGGCACATTGGAGAAAACCGGGCGCACTGGGCTTGGTGAGGTTGTATAAAACTTGATATTGTATCACGACATGTGCGTATTATTTATCGAACATGTTTAAAATATTTTGCTACTCGGTGTCCTGCAAGTACCAGTTTTAGTTTTAATTAAGCGATGAAAGCTAGAACAATTAAAATATACGCTAAAACAATTATGTGTAGAGCACGCGCACTTTCCCTGAAATGTGTGACAGAGTGTCGTGTATTCATTTAATATACCTGCATCGACAGAACATTTATTTCGCAGCAAATATAACTTTAGTATTCGTCTCATAATCAACATGAAACTACTCCAGCAGTCAGTCCTTCTGTATGGGCTCGTACCGCTGAAAGCCGTACGTAAACATGCAGCACATAGCCGCTGTGTAGGAAGGTTTGTTAACAACGCCGTATCTCCGAGTTTTTAAATGCGAAGCATCTTATGAACAAGGACTGTCCCCCCTTCTCACCATTGTCCGCCGTAGCCACGCTAGTGCGATGACGATGACGCTGCCATCATGGCACAGCGCATGCAAGGTAACCATTGTACGCCATGGCGATGACGATGACGGTGATGACGATGAAGAATAAGCGCGTTCCAGACCACACATTCTCTTTCTGCCATCACGGCACAGCACGTGCATTGTACCCGCTATACGTCATGACGATGACGATGACGCTGATGACGATGAAGAATAAGTGCGTTCCAGACCACACATTCTCTTTCTGCCATGGATGAAAACGATCGTGAACGCGCTCTCGCCCGCAAAAGGCAAAGCGGCAACGCCGACACTCATTTACATGCACGAGTGAGCAATGTGACGGGTGATTTACGGTAAGAACGATCCCCAGGGCTTCGCCCACTCGTCATGATTCACTTCGTGGAAATGCGAGATTTTTAGCTTCTGATTTGTGTAGTCGAATAAGCCAATACGACCTCCCTTGATTTGTGATCGAAACTACATTCCAACGGTTATTAAGTTATTCGTAATTTAATAGTCAGATTCTTCACAGCAATCGTGGCGCAAAGAGTACATCTCTAAGGTTAATGGGTTAAAGGTCGGTTCGGCTAGAGTGAACTACTGCGGCTGTAGTACGTGGAGCGGAAACATGAATGACAGAAGAAGTGTACAAGCGCGTGACGAAAACAGAAGTGCTCAGTGTGCAGTTATGATACACGATGTTTTCTACATAGATATAAATAATCGCTTAGCGATTCAGTGGGAATGCCATACATGCACTTCTTCAGTTACGCCACTATGTTTTACTGCAAAACGTGCCAGATGAACGTCGTCAGCCTGGCCAGCGCATAAAGAATTTAACTATCTTCTATCAGGTTGTCGCGAGCAAAGACAGACTGAAATCTGCATTTCTAAACGAGAAAAACGAAGAAAAGAACGGGTCACCAAAATTAAATATAACATAGAAAAAAATAAAGCGGCCTTCGTCTTTAAAGTGGGGTGTAGCGGTAACGTGTCTGGCCCAGAATTAAAGGTGCGTCGAGGTGTTCCCTTCAAATCTCGCGAGATTTCTCCTTTCATTTTCGGCGCAGTACTCGTATTTTAGTCATAATTACGACCTGGACATGACCGAAATTCTCAATTGCAGTTTAAAAGCCCGCTTTCTGCCCGTAACGGGTGTCCCAGTGTGTCGCGCACCGGCGTCCACTGTGATTTGCGCAGTGTGCCAGTACCCAGCGCCACACTGGTCCAATACTCATGTATGGCACTGGGAGAGTGCCTCTTGGTTTTGTAATAGGGTAGACATCACGCGTGACTTCATCCTAACGCCAAAAGTTTAATGAAAGGAAACAGTTCTGCCTGGCGTTGCGTAAGTGTCACTATTTCGCCAGTCTCAGTGGTTGACACGTGTCGCTGGTAGGCTGGTAGCCTATGTCGCGCCGCTTTTTGCCTCTCAATATTTTTCTAGCACCACTACTGCCAGAACCAGAGTCCAGAGAGACATGCCTTGGGCAAGCACGCCTAATCAGCCTTTACTGGCGAATGAAACGACATGAAAAACACTCTTTCATATTAGGCAGCAAGAGAAGCAAACGCAATATGAACCTTCCGTTACATTGAAGGCTAAAAAATATTTTATATGATCATACTTTTTCTTTTCTTTTCTTTTCTTCTTTTTTTTGGTGTAGACACTCGGTCAACTTATTAATTTTACGCTACGCGAGAAGTGCAAGGCACTTAGAGGTGCCCAGCAAAACTTTTCTTATCGTGGTCAGAAAACGCTGCCGATCGGTGGTCGAGGCTCCCTGAGTATACACGTGCCAAACATTACAGCATATATCGTGGCTTGGAATTTGCAATCAATTCTCAAAGTCAGCTAAAAATTCCTCCATCTTCTCTCTAAAAATGATGCCATATGCCCACACTACTGCTCCATATACCAAAGTCCACTGCCATTGGCTGATTTGGTTAGTTGTAAAACATTTATTATACCTATTTCTGAATGGGTGTAGTCCGAGCTTCGTGGGCCGCATAGTTACCGTGGCCGCCGCGGTATGCCGCCACGAGCCCGCGATCACACTGAAAGTCAGCCGCGCGTTCACAGAAAAAAAATTAAGTTCTCAAAGTTATGGCGCACGCTCATGAAGGGACGCATCTTCTAGCCCCCCTTGTCACCCTCCTACCGCGTACCTTTCAGCGCGCTCGCTGGTTCAAAAAAAGAGAGAAAGAGGTTAGAGAGCGCGGCAATTCCCTGTAACTCCGCATTAATTTTTTTTATTGCGACATAGACTTGCCCTTAAGGCATAATATTTTTTGTGTATAAGTGTATTAAATGTGTACCGTTAGGCCAGTGTTGTGTATGAAGTGAAACAGTGTCTTGTGGAATGCGTTGTCATGTGTCCAGCAGTCATAACTCGTCGTGTCACCGTAGCGAAGGCTGGCTTGCAGGAGGCGATAAAAGCCTTCCGACTGCAACCCTTGACATGTCCATATAAGATGGTGAGCGTCTGCTTGCATCACTGGAATTGAACAGTACGGGACACGTAGCACCAACTGGTGAATGCGACCAGTTCCACCTTGATATAACAGCCGGTGTAAGGGCCACCCATACCCGAAGCCTCCTAAGCACGACTTCCTCCGCCCTAGTAAGGTGACGGGGGGTGAGAGCGGACACACTATGGGATAAGAGCGCGTGTATCCTGTCGGAGAACATTTTTACGGGCACGGAGTGAGTTTAGGGGTTGAGGTGGAAGGAGAATAGATGGAAGGTCTGTATTATTTTTTTTGCTTCTACTTGACAGGTTTCTAAAAATTTTAGTTGCAGTTGATTTGTGAGGCAATAAACTTCTTTATCGAAGCCGTTCGACGATTACTTATAAAAGTGTTAGAGCGTCTCTTTGAGAGAAGTCATCATTTACAAGGGGTCGTCAAATGACTCAGTAAATTATTTACTCATGCGTAAAAAACGTAACCATTCATGAATCTTATTCGTGCATTCAGATTTTAGGCCAGTGCTCTTACGTTCTCTGAGCGGCGTTGTACGGCCTGGCATTCAAATGACGTATATTTTAAACGAAGAAAAGAAGCGGAAATTTTAAGTGCTCGTTTTTCCTTGTTAGACACAATATTAATGAAAACTAACAGACAATAATGCCAAGGAAACTACAGCGGATGTTATTCGTAGTAAATGCGATGTAAATGGGAAGAAGGAAAAGTGGACGAAAAGATAACTTGCCGCTGGCAGGGACCGAACCTGCGACCTTCGAATAACGCGTCCGATGCTCTACCAACTGAGCTACCACGGTGGCCAACCCCCGTCCACTTTATGGGTTATGTATGTGCATTTAAACGTGGGAGCGTCAGTCAGCGCCGCCGGTATCCGTGGCGGCGAGTGTGGAACACTCTTTTTCTGCCTGTATGACTAGTACGCATATTTTAAACGGTATGACTATCATGCACATGAGCGGTGACAAACCTCATGATTTACATGAATCGGCGTTGTACAAGAGGTTACGCATATTTTAAACGGTATGACTATCATGCACATGAGCGGTGACAAACCTCATGATTTACATGAATCGGCGTTGTACAAGAGGTCTCAAAGTTCTCATATCACAGTTCACTTTTTTCGCTGGCTTCATTAACCCAGTGTTCGCAAAATATAATGTCAACGTTTGACATGGAGCAGGGCAAAATACGTGAAGCGAGGGAAGACTGTAAAGCGTGCTTTGCCTGTAAGACTTGTGCGCTAGAGGAAAAGCCATCGCAAAGCGTGTTGCATGCACTTGATTACAAAAAAGTCACAGTTTCACCGCAAGGGTGAAGCAATGAATGCGATAGCAAAAAAATTGTAATGTTATACGAAGTGAGGCTGGCAGCTAACTCTTTTTGGATCCGATCTCACGCAACTCTAGAAAACGCTTGTTTAAGAGAATTCTCTTCGCGTTGAAAGCGCAGCACGTAGCAGGGTACGCCGGCCCGGCCGCCGAGAAGGGGAGATGAGAAGGGGAGATGAAGCGCGCGCCCGCGCCCGCGCTCGTAAAATCGAACGTCGCCCCCCCCCCCCCCCCCCACCTCCCGCCCGCTGTCGGCCGCCGAGAAGGGGAGATGACGCGCGCGCCCCCGCTCGTAAAATCGAAGGTCGCTCGAGGGACCCCCCCCCCTCGCGTCTTTTCACGCTCACGAAGGACGGGCGGGCCCGGTTATATATATACATATACATATACGGCAAATGACGCCGACGCCGACGGCGAAAACCAGGCGCGAGTGTTCATATAATTGCTATCGCAATAAAAAAAGAGGAAAAGCCGCACCCGCCCCTTCCCCTCCCTCAAGGTATCGGGGTAGGTAATACAGCCGTACTTCCTTTAAACAAAACAAATAATCAGATAATACAGTATGTAACAAAGTCCTGATTTCGATTAAAATCCCGATAGATGGAATTGTATATGAAATCGATCTAACTAAAATTTTATTGTAAATAAATACAGTCAACTAAACTGGTCTCTGATATCAAACATTTTAACGCTATCCTATACCTCCAGGTTGCCTTTTAGCAGTGTTGTACACGTTCCTCTAAAACAGTTACGAAAGCTCGTTCCTCGTTCCTTCCCAATCTTGGAACGAGTTCCCGTTACAAGTTTTCTCAATGCGAAAGGAACTCATTACAGTTACATTTCGAAAATTGGAACGTGTCGTTACATTAACGTTACAATTGACATTTTTAATCAAAACATAGTGTCGGATAATCCTGAGGCGAACTAAATTCAACAATTAAAATGCTCACATCAAACTACATATAACAAACGAATTCGACATCGCCGACAGCAGGCTATGTATAATAAAAAAAATATAAATACGCGCTTCTAGACAAATTTTTTACAGATCACCGGTCATATACTACAGACCTGTCGAAAAACAATTTCCGTGCTCGTCTATTACAAGTCCAACACATGTGAGGCTTTCCACGTATGTCTTCATATGCGCAGTCAGGATACGTCGCTTGAGATATTCAAATAGAAATCTCCACACATGCAAAACTATAACTAAATTTCTTGCACAGGAAACTGCACCGAAAGGAACAATACTTAGGCTTTCAATGAGTCATGATTCAATACTTCAGCATGAGTAGAAAATAATCTCCAGGATACACATTTGCAACTTAATAAAGTCCACTGTTCGTAGTCAGCGAATATATTTTGGTATATTAAATGCAAAGCATTTCTTTGCGTACTGTAAGCACTTCTGCGTTTCTATCTAAGTATCTATCTATCTATCTATCTATCTATCTATCTAGCCGCCTACGTCTGGTGCTCTCGTGATGCCCTCCTTAACTTGGGTTAGACCAAAATTTGTATGGGAGGGTAAGAGGTATTGACGAATGTGTCTGGCTGGTCATGACATGAATAACGTGAAAATCCCGTCGCGTACGTCGTTAAACTCATTTTTCCAGACACGTGTGGCTCATACCCGTATACCACGGGCAGCGTAATGCGGGTATGCGCCACAGGACTTTGACAGTTTATATCCAACCAGGAACGGCGAGACAGGCATTGGTAATTTAAATGCGAGAGCGTTAAGAGAAACTGACATCCGTGGCGTTGACGCGAGGAATACAAAGAATAGAAATCAGAGTCTCAGCAGGAATCGAACCCAAGCATTCTGCGTGACAATCAAGCATTCTACCACAGAGCCACGTCAGGTCTCGAAACTGCTTTGGAAGAACACCTTATGCAGGCGTAATGTTGGTAAAACGTATATTGTGGTTGCAGTGCTGGCTATCTAACGTTATAAACATTACATACGTACTCCTATGACGAAGGAGTACTATCGGGTTAGCGTCAGTTGTATACTTAAGCGCCATCCACTGCAGTTCGTTTACGTAGCACTATCCAGGGCTACCATTCTCGCAAGCACAAGCGGTATACATATCAGCTTACGGCTACTGGTGTTGGCAATACCCATGTTTCTGTTGGCATCGTTACACAACTGTAAACAACCGGTTATATGAAACATATGCGACTGTTCAACATACGCCACATCTGTGCGTGCAACATTTGTACATATCTTTGGCGTCATTTCATAAAGTTTCGCTCAATAAAAGAATTACAACCCACTTCACCATACCTCCGGATGCTTCGCATAACATCGATTCCCGAGCTACTTGGGATCTGCCTAATTTTTTCCTTCTCTGTTTTTCTATTCTTTTCCCGCTTTTTTTTCCTTGTTCCTCTCCATTTTTCTCTTTCTCTTTTTTATATTTCTTTCTCTATGCTTCTCGCATTGTAGTTCTCTCGCCTTCTATTTTTTTTCTCCTTCTTCCTTTTCTTTCTATTTCCTCCTTTCTTACTATCTCTTTCTTTGTCTATCTCGGTCTCTCCTAATACTAGTTCTCCCTTCCTCCTTTCCCTCCGCCTCGCCCTCTCGTTCCTTCTCCCCTCCCCCCCTTGTAGTATACTGTATTATAGAAGGCTATGCTCTGCTAGCGTGCGCGCATGTTGCAGAGAAACGCAGAGCCAATCTTCCTTTCTCCTCAACAGCCCATTTCATTATTATGGTCACTCAGCTAAGAGGTACGAGCAAATGAGAAGTCAGCGAGAATGCTATATTGCATTGGTGCGGTGTTTATCTTTACCGACGTTCTAGTGTATGATTAGAAAAGGCCGTTATTCGATGTGTTCGCTCTAGATCAAATGCAAATTTTTAGTGGAACGTGTTCGTCATTGTGTCTCGATACGAACATAATGAGCGTATGAATCCTTTGTCTGTATTGAGCTGCTTCGAAGTGCCATACCTATGTTGTATAAATACCATGAAAGAGACAACAACAGGATAGCCGAGTGGTTACGACGCTCGCCTTCGGATCGTGAGTACGCAGGTTCGAATCTCGCCTCGCCGAGAATTTCTTCGCCATGAATTTCTCATTTCTTTCTATCTATGTTTCTTTCTCTCTCTGTACTCATTCTCTCGCCCATCAGCCTTATGGCATCACACGCCGCACAAGTCGGCGCACGTGTTCTGGGAGTGAAGCAGAAGAGAGCGAGTGCCGATTGATGATGACTTTCTTTCTACGACACAAGGCAAACCTCGAGCATGCATGCGGTCGGTCTCGGCGTCGTGCGCTTCCCTGAGGCCCCCCGCGGGCGCCTTGAAGTGAAAACCAGGATACACCATAATAGTCACTTGAAAGGCAAGCGGTACAGTTTTGCGCCCCACGCATTCGCCAATCCGCCCTGTTCTGCATGATGTGTTGCGTGCGTGCACCTGTTCAATGCCGTGGAACGTTTACAGAAGTAACGCCGTTCCCGCTGCCGTTCCCTCGCAAACGTAACGAGTTACCGTTACAGTTCCACCGATCCTGAATGGAACGTTGGCGTTCCTTCGTTCCTCACAAAAGGAACTAGTTCCTTGGAACGCCGTTCCGTACAACACTGCGTTTTCGGAAATGTAGTTCTGATTATTGCTTAGAATACAGCGCCTCACAAGCTTGCTTCATTATAGTCGCTCCAACAAGATTACTCCGCCTGCTCCAGGCGTCAGTGAAATAGCGCAAACTTAAGCGACAGGGACACAAAAGGCAAGGCAACAAAAGTGTTTCCTTGCCTCCTGTGTTTTTGTCTTTTAAATTCGAGCTACTTCACTGCCCGTTATGTGCCCAATCCGCTCCCCTGGGCTTCAGGTGGTTGCATCTGTAGCTTTTCAACCTTACTGCTCATAGGTTTCATGAGCTGAAGTAGGATTTTTCATTTGGGCACTTAGCAATAATTGAGGAGGCACATGCCACAAACGTTTCTACGCAGCTATGGCTGACGTTTCTCAGTTGTCGTCTACAATGGCCGATTTCTGCTCTGCAAAGCCATTGAAGATGAAGACACGTACGTTATTTACAGCTGCTCAAAAAATATTTTTTCTGGCTTGGGTCATTTTCCCTGGTTGTCAATAAACATAACTAGTTTTCGTTCATGTTCTGTGTTACCTCTGGAGGCGATCGCGATAGTAAATACTCGCAGTGTACGAGCTCTTGCACGCCTACAGCAATTTCAGCAACTTTCCACACAGACGCACATGCACACACACAGACGCAGACACACACACACACACACACACACACACACACACACACACACACACACACATATATATATATATATATATATATATATATATATATATATATATATATATATATATATATATATATATATATATATATATATATATATATATATATATATTCAGCAGGAAAGTTCAGTGGGTTCGGTCTGTGTAAGAAAAAAACGGGTGCACGTACGAGAAAGCAATACTTTTATGCCTTACGTTTCGGCCGTGGCACGGCCTTCGTCAGAGAATGATTCTCTGACGAAGAGAATGATTCTCTGACGAAGGCCGTGCCACGGCCGAAACGTAAGGCATAAAAGTATTGCTTTCTCGTACGTGCACCCGTTTTTTTCTATATATATATATATATATATATATATATATACATTGGACTTTCCTTTGTTGAGACGAGTCGTCATCGCCTGTCAATTTCAAACGCGACCAAGACGATGGCATTGAGAACTTCGGCGCGATATTCTGAATGCAGATATTTGCAGAATTTAGGCAGGTACTAGCTGATATACTTTGTTTCGATCGCTGTCTTGTATCTGTTGAAAAAGACGCACGAGTATCTTTAATAAAGTTTACCGTCATCGCTGCGTCCCTTCACTCGCGTGCATGCATAAGGGCATGTTCGGGACACCCGCTTCATTCTAATCTTTTGTGCGGTTATTATGCCATTAGTTGTTTTACTATGCGAGGAAAAGCAGCGGGTGCGGAAGAAAGCGCGATCATCTTGTACAAAAAATGTGAAAAGAAATGCGGAGAAAGGAAATCGAGTGCATCTTTCAATCTAGCAAAAAGAAAATTATTATGTCTTTGTTTTGAAGATTGCCAAAAAAAAATATAAAGTTGACCTGAAAGCTTCGCGTAATATTGGCTGCCCGAACTACCGCCCACAACGGAAGTTGAGATACGCCGTGTTTAATATGTTCCTTAGAAGGTCGCTGTTCACTTTTGCGCACATCATTTATCGGGCGTTTCCAAGGAGGAGCTCGGTTAATTTCCTCATTTCAAGCGCACTGATTTGGCTGTCCCGACAACGTTGGGCCGAGAAGGTCAAGTGGCAAGAAAATGAAATGTACAAACACCAACCGCCAAAAAATGTATTCTAAAATAACACGGGCGACTACTCAGCCTTATGAAAACACGTGCCGCAAGGCCGGCATATTGAATTTTCTACACGCTGAGGAAGTTTGGAAGTTGAAGCTTCATCTTGCGTTTACAGGGGAATATGCCAGCCGCGGGAGGCATTATCGACGACGTGGCTTAAGCGATAAACACTTGCCGTCGGGTGTTGAGACAGAGGCAACTTCCTAAAGTGCCTCCCTCTTTGCAACGCCCAGTAAAGGGCGCAGCCAAAACAAAGCATCTTGGTTTGTTTTGCTTGGCTGGGAAAAAGAGCTTGTCTTTAAAACTTGCCTAGAGGTGAAAACGAAGTCTCATGTTCAGGTAGCGAGTCAAGTTTTTATGGTTGGAAAGTGGTTTACATCCTTGCTGGGGCATCTACAGCCGGGTTATAAACTTGCGCAAACTAGGACCTGCTTTGACGTGCAGTTGCGGCTCCGTTTCCGACCCATCTCACTAAGTAACGATTTCAAAATAATAATAAATACGCATGCGAGTTTTTGCAGCAGCCATCGTTAAACAAAGCCACGAAAAGAGAAGTGGGTATACTTTGCACTTATTAAACATCACGAGCTACTGGTTTGTTGTGATAGCTCGGTACAGTGCGTCCACCGTCTGTGTGTTTTGAGAAGGACTCAGCTGTTGTACACGTAGAATGTTGTCCAAAAAAGACAATTTGGAAGAACTGGCATTGAATATAGCGCAACCCGAGAAAAAAATTTGGCACATCCCACACATCGTGGGAATCAGTTTCATGCGAAACACTCAGAGAGTAGCTGTCTATGCTGCAATATTTGGCCAAGGACTACGAGCTGGACATGCTTGTTTTTGCAAATGGAATAGTTTTTTTGCACATCTCAGGCTTACCAGGCACATCGACTGCGTGGGCGCTTAAGTGCAACTTTTGTACTGACTTAATGGCAGCACCCACGTTAGAACAGAGACGTCACTTTTAACGAAACGAAGTTCACGCTACGCTGCGATGACGTGAATATCATATTCATATCATATAGAGACGTGGCACACATGAGCATGACTTCCGGTGCATGTTAAGTCATGCTCATGTGTGCCACGTTTCGAGCAATTTAAGGATTATTGGCAAGAGTATACGGGACCCCTTGCGCTCTTATCAGAAAAAAAAAAGAATCTCTTGTTTTATAAAAGAAAACAACGCGGGCTAACGGAAGAAGAAAGACTCACAGGACTTCGCTTGCCATTCTTGCCTTCCCGTATTTTTTCCTCACGACCTCTGAATCGCCAACAAGAGCGCGCCTGCCGCCCCCTCCTTGCAACGCCCATTGAGAGAGGTCCCCCCTCCAGGACCTCTCTCATTGTAGCTGCACCTCCCGGAGAAAGAATGATGGCGCGTCCTTGATTGGACTTGCATGAAAAATACTATGAATCATAGACGTTTTAAGCAAGAACAATTGATGTGCTTTGCTTTGTATTTCTTTAATACCTTAGGGCCATATCAGCAGCGTAAAATATTTCCATGTGTCATTCCGGAAGCAGCGCGTAACAACTCGCTAAACAGAAACGCTTTCAAGCCATTTGTGCTCAGGGTACTCAGGGAACAAAATTATTCCGCGCACCTTCTGTTTCGCAACTGCTGAGCTCTAGCACGCTACTCACTGATGCGATTGCGCTAACTACGTGAGAAATGCAGCTGCTTCGCATCTGAAGCCAGGGCACCAGGAGATGTTGCAAACAGATGATCTTAAAAGCTCACCTTCAGATGCTGTTGCCGACAGCAGAACGGTAACAGCTGGAGACAAAGTTGAACATTCATGACTAATGTTTTAACGCTCCCTCCTGCAAGTGAACAGTCACGTCGGATCTAAAGAACTGCGCTCCATAAATTTTGCGCATTCGCACATCGCGAGAGCATTTTGAAACTCGTAGAGCGCCGTAACTCTTGCACGTCGTCACATTTTTCAGGTAGTTGAATAGTTACGGTTTTTAAGAGCAACCTTCCGCCACGCTTTAACGCGGAAGTGTCTGCATGTGGGAAGACGACATTGCGTTTCATTTTCACGCTTGGTAAAATCTTCCGCAAAACAGGTTCCAGAAAAAGAGAAGTCCGCGTTCTGCTTAGCTCTATACATTGGGAGCATGCGTTTCAGGGAAATGTGTGAAACTTGAAGATGAATGGTGCACGTTTCGTGCTAAACAGGGTCTCGCTGAGCTGTGAATGTTTCCAGTCTGGTTTAGTGCAGAGCATAGGACCAGTGGAAGTGTTGACATAAGCGTACCAATTGTCGCAACATACAAAGTACGTTCGTTAAACCCTTTAGCTGAATCTGGTACTCAAAATGACGGAGACATGCAATAGCAATTATTTTCTCATTCTTTTTGTGTGCATGCGTTGTGTTTGGTCCGCGTAACCTGATTTATTTGAAAGCGTGGAACAGATTTTGTGGACACTTCAATTCGTAAGCGCTATTTTCTCACGGCACGGCGTCAGTGCGCCTGCCAGCATGATCCATTTGAATCTGCTGTCATGAACATTTCTTAATATTGTTACGGAAAAAGTATGGACTGCTTAGTTAGAAGAAAACGCAGAATGCGGCACAAAAACCCATGTGAGCTAATGAAAATCAGCTCAGGGTAGGTGTCGGAATCGATTCCAAGTATTCTGCATGGCTGCCAAGTGTTCTGCCACAAAATCAAGCCAGTGCGTGAAAAAATTTCGGAAAAACAACCTACGCATTTGTCCTGTCGGCCAAGGAGTCGCGTTAACCGATGTAACACTGCGTGGCAGAAGCGTAGAATCGCACCCGGCTGTCGCGCCTCGTGAATTGCGTAACGACTCGGTAATTGAAAAATACGAACCCATTGCAAAATACTGAGGTAAAATTTCTCATCATCATCATCATTATCATCAGCAGCAGCAAAGAAGTGTGTTGCTACTCACGTGACATATCAAGGCCCCAAGACTATGATGGTGAAATTGCCGCAACGGATGGCAATCGCCTTCGAGTCACGTTTGGCGGAATGCATGGGGGGACCCTGTGAGTTTTTTCTAGTTATTAAGGAAAAAGCCTTAGATGTCTCATCAAACGCGAAAAGTGGCCATCGTTGTCGACGCAGTGATGCAAAAATCATCGTCTGATGACGTCGCCAAATAATGTCATCACGACTTCACAAGTCGTCCAAATTTTATGACGTCATCGTGCCGTCGCTATGACGTCACAACAAGTGATGTCGCACGATGACGTCAGCACAAGGCATCGTCGCTCGGTCAAAGGTGGCCCAATCGCGAAGGCAACGCAAAACAACGTGAGTTACACAAAGCGTCCTAATGCCTCCGATTCCCGGAAACCAGTGGAAGAAAACAGGGTTAAGGTAAACCTTCCGCCGTAGGAACCGGTATAACACGACAATGAAGCACGTCTTCACAAAATTAGTTGATCGGTTGTTGTTCATTGATATACGAGAGATAGCTAAATGTCTATTGATCTCCAACAGGTGTAGAGCCCACTGACGTGGATGCACCAACGTTGACACCTAGTGGCACTTCTGCAGCCCGACGACTAACGTCCGTGATTATGGCTAAACCCTTCGGTGGCAGATGTAGTTAACATACACCTGCGCACAGCGTATGGGGAATCTTGCGCCGACATATGGCATCGAGAAGCATATAATAAACACTCTTACTCGGTATGCGTTCATAAAAGCGTCGTTATTTGAGGAGAGAAATGAAGAGGTGTGCGCTCTCCGGTTAATAAAAGCCACTGAGAAGAAAAGAAAAGATGGCTTTAACCTTCCAGTCATCTTGGGCAAATGCATAACGGACTGCGTGACTTTGTGCGTAACTCTAAAGACAAAAAGGCGTCACATAAGACGCAAGAAAATGCGGTTTAATACACAAGCATTTTAAAGTGAAATACCGCAAAACAACCTGTTTTCGTTAATACGAGCACTGAATCATGAAGAGCGTTTCATCGCAACTTTTTGTACTCATGCATGTTTTGCCTGTAGTTACAAATGAGAAACTGCTCTCCCTTCATTAACATTCAAATTAAAAAAGAATGATTTATGTATGTTGTTCCTTGCTGGATGCAGCTTCCCTGCAAGGAACAACGTTGGTTTCACTTTCAAACTGTGGTATTGTTTGACACTCGCGTTCAAAGGATGCATCTCTCTGCAGAAGACCGGAAGAGTGCATCAAGTTTTCCTGTCTCGAAGATTCCAATGAGACAGCAGGTGCCGACCGCTCGGTTGATTACAAAGGAAGTCCTCAGAAGTCCATGTTATGCGATTACATTCACTTAAATTTGCTAACATTTGTTGTCCAAGTACACACAGCTGTGGTTACAGTTGCGAGGTTGGGGGTCGTGTGAAAATGACCGAAACACAATTTAATAAAAAATGAGACGAGGATAACAACCTAATTATAACTCTTTAATCTGGAGCCACCCAGACATTCGTAAGCTGCAACTGCACGGAAAGAAGTTTGGATCTTTGAGATGGAACAAGAGAAATGAAAGGCCCAACTGAAAATAGGAAGATACCTTTACACTTTCGAATGGAAGACTGCCGCATCGCTTCGATATGCAACGGAACTTGATTTGCATGTTTCGCTTCGACAAGCAAAATAATGTTTTCCGCGATTGTCTTTAATAGAAGCTGTGCACTGGAAGGAGTCGAGACCGAAATTTTAATGAGGCAGGAGCAGCAGGTGGAGTAAACTTTTTTTTTCAGTAAAGTGAGCCGAAGGAAGCGTCGTTTCAAATGGGCGGCGTCCATAGTACAAGATGCCTTGGGCTTCAGCTGACAGCTTGGCCCTGTTCACCAGACGTCGCTGGCCTTATAGAATAGCCAGATGCTCTTTTATCGGCTGTTAAACACAGCTTCAACTCGGTCGTGATGGCGAATCGTGCTCGTTGGAGTGTCATCCCGAAATTATGCCAAATGTGCGTGTCCTATTCTTTCTCTATATCCACGAGTACACCTCTCGCCACACTGACCACGTTCGTGCTTACGCCTTCAAAGAGGTGTTAGACAAACAGTACCAAATACTCAGCGTTTTACAGAGGGCAAGCAATTCTGTTCGCAATGAGTCGTCGCGAACAATTTTGATTGTGGACTCCGGTGAAATAAGGATAGTTCATTGTTCCTGTTCAATCCGTATTTAATGAGACAACTCTCTATTGAAGATGTCCAAGGTGCGTTCTTTTGGATAACAAAAATCAAGAAGAGCAATCGTTCCCTGTAGAAAAATAAGCGCAGCTTGCACTCAGTCGCGCAAAGGCTGGGACCAACGCAGAGCTGCAGGGCAACAACCTGGTCTTAGGTAGGCTACGCTTTTACCCTCTCACCTGTATCATTCCCACCACTTGCTATACTATACTATACTATACTATACTATACTATACTATACTATACATGGTTATGCTTGTTCTCTCTTATAGTATGTTTGTGACATAAAAATTCGGCAAATCTCATTACTCACAACAATGGTCCAATGAAAATTAAGAAAGCACAAAGGGCAGCAAACACCGAATGGGGGCAGCGCGTTTAAGCTTTTCTTGTTAGCCATCTGTACCAGTGCTTGGACGTCGATTGAGTGTGTTCCGGTTCTTTATTAAGATAATTTTTTTATCTACGACACACGTCAAACTTCGACCATAACAGCTCTGCTGTAAACAAACAAAAAAAGCAAATCCGTGGGAGTGGATCTTTCTACGATTCATTATTTTCTAGGATAATCGCAATCGTTGCCCTATTCAACCTGTTCCTATGATAATGCGAGCGAAAAAATAACTACTGCGCGTATATCTTCAGCCATCAAAAACGTACCTTTTAAGCCTTAAGTGCTTCATCAAACGCTGACCTTGAAAAACATGCGGCGTGCGCCACAGAAACTCTCATGACCTCACCGAGCGTGACCTTACAGTATAGGGTTCGAGCAGGCATCTAAACCAGGAATTTTGCATGACTGCCAAGTGTTTTACCACAGAAATCCATGACAGTGATCGAAACTGCTTTGGAAAAAATCGCGTACATCTCCCCGTAATGGAACCCTGAGTAGTATGCGAAGCAGCCATGGGAGTTCTGTAAAGTTGCTCTTCATTCATCATCGTAGATGACTTTAAGCTCCGGATAACGTTTCCCCTTGAGTATAACGGCCATTGTGGTCCGTAAAGAGTAAAGTTAAGGCATCTTGCTGCAAAGCTTGTAGTTGTTTGAAAGGTTTGAGAACTTTGAGAAGGCGATGTCTATGCACGTTCCCCTGATGGTAGTAACGTTAGCCGCCTGACGCTCATGAAGGGCAAACGCGGAGCGATCAGCCGTTCCTCCACCGGGTTGAGCTCGGGCAGGTGATCCGGTTTCTGCGGGTAGCGGTAGCCGTACGTCACGCTCATTGCGGGGACTTTACCCGCCACCGACGAATCTTCGCACGTAGAGCGGACGGCGTACTCACTGTGATCATCATCGGCGGCAAACTCCCGCTGCAGAACGGCGACGGCGTTGGCGCGGGACTGCTCGTTCTTAATGCTGGCGATCTTTGTGAGATCGCCATAGTGGGCACATTCCATGTGCTGTGCTGTGATGGCAGAAAGAGAATGTGTGGTCTGGAACGCGCTTATTCTTCATCGTCGTCAGCGCCATCGTCATCGTCATGGCGTATAAGGCTTACCTTGCATGTGCTGTGCCGTGATGGCAGCGTCATCGTCGTCGCCATCTGGTTATGGCTCACAACGATGGGGGGACAGGCCTCGTTCATAAGCTGCTTCGCATCTAAAAAAATATATACACAGGCCGTCATGCCGGCTGAGGACTCGCGTTACAAAACGTAATAATGCGTGGCAGAAGTGCGGAAGTCGGACCAGGCGTCACACCGTGTGGACTGGAATAGCAAGTGAGTGGTGCAAAGCTTACCACCCGTTACAAAGGGCTCAGCCATGAGTCATTCATCATAACCACCATCGTCAGCCACAGCATCAACGAAGTGCGCGGCTATGTAAGGTGCGCGTGCTGCCTTAAAGACGCGTGTTGGTACTTTTTAAAAGTCTGCACAACTTCGAAAAAGAAATACAAAGGTAAAAGGGCTGGTACGAGGCATTCAATGCGTCGATTCAATGTAGAAGGTATGTGTTAGCCGCCAAGGTGGACCCGTGGTTATGGTGCTCGACTGCTGTCCCGAATCTCAGGGGGATGGAATCGCGGCCGCGGCGGCGGCATTTGCGATGGAGGTGAAAATGCTTGAGGCCCGTGTACTTAAATTTAGGTGCACGTTAAAGAACCCCTGTGGTTGAAATTTTCGGAGCCTTCCACTACGGCGTTCCTCATAATCACATCCTGGCTTTGGGATGGTAAGCCGCCACGACTAAATGAGGTATGTATTTGCTCGTTGCGGCCAGCTTTTCTCCCATGTTATGAGCGCCGCGAGAATTTTAGCCATCTTGTGTTACACCACATTAAACTTACTAGTGTGTATCGATCACGGATCAACCTCCCCCTCTCCCACCCCCAATTATGGCCGCCGCAATCTGATAAGCGAATTAGCCGAATGGCATGACTTCATAGAGTAAGCGACAAGTAGTCAAAAAACCGTACCCGTCTCCTCACTCCCCACATAATTCCCCTGTCCTGAAAGACCTTTAAGAGTGAAGCTTTTCGCCTGTGCTTCCAGGAAGTGTTGCTATATGCTGGGTTGGTTGAGGGAACAACCATGACTACTGAATTTATATATTTTATTTATAACAGATGTACTGCATGCGAGTCACCTGCGGGCAGTGTCACCGGTAATACGCTGAGCAAATGTCTTTTGTAAGTACTGGTAGGAGGGAGGAAATCTCACGTTCGATAGAGCAATTCTTAACAGCGAAGCTGTTCTTGGTCGAGCCTTTGATGTCCGGGATCTGTGGTAACCCTTGTGGGCATCATAACAGGGTATGCGCCAAAGACATTGGGTGAAATCCAGTACTCACTAATGGTCCCCTAAAAACGAAGGCCACAGTTAGACCAACAAACGGATATGTGCCACAGAAATCTCATCATCACCACAGAAATATGATCATAAACGCGCATGTGCCACAGAAATTGGGTAAATCTCATTACACACAACTTCCACTAAAAAGGAAGAAGGCAACAATTAGCCCAACAAATGGCGTGCGCGTTACCATAGTCCCACCACCGTCACGTGATACTTTGAGGTTATAAAAGGTGGTGGCTATACTACCACCTCAGAGCTTAACAAAGAGTATTTAATAAAGAGCACTGATACAACATATGGGAGCATCCTTCTTTGTAAACCTGCGTATAAGAGTGGTATGGTCAAGATGCAAGAAAACTATACTACCACCTCAAAGCTTAACAAAGAGTGTTAAACAAAGAGCAGTGATACAGCATATCTGAAAAACTTCCAAAACATAGAAATCAGCCTGACAAATGGAACGCCACGAGCTTGACTGTTTCATGGGTGTCCGCGAATCGAACCTGGCTGAATTTATTTTTTTGTTTCATCTACATGTTCACTTAGCACCAATGGAAGACTGCTCTTCAAGCTAAACACTCTCTGAATTATTGGCAATATCCCCTTAGGGAGCTTGTAATTATACCATTCGATGCTTATGTGATCACGCGAGGTTTTGCGGAACCAAATAATCAGCATATTTTAAGGTACTATTGCTAACATTGTTTGCAAAAAAACACACGCAAGTACGTCTGCCGAAAATTTGTATATAGGCGTTCGTTGTTTTCTTTGTGGTGTTTAACACCGTCGCAACGCGGCTCAAGCTATATGGGTGGCGCCGCATTTGGGGGGCTCCGGGTAATTTCAACAGACTGGGGTTCTTTAAAGTTCACTGACACCGCACAGTACAGGGGCCTTTAGCCTTTCGCCATCATCGAAATGGACACCGCCGTAGCCGGAATCGGGTCCCACGTCTTTCGGGTCAGCAGCCGACCAACGCAACCACTCGTCAATCGCGACGGGGTTTGCTTTAGAGGTGTTTGAAGAACGGGCGTACTACGGCAACGAATTTAGTGGTGGTTTTACTTCAGCTTCAATGGCGAAAACTTTTCTGTCGTCGTGTTTGAGAACAAAGGGCACATTATGTCTTAACAAGGTGTTTGAATAAGCTAACTATGAAGCCGGAGGCCGGTAGCATTCTGGCTGAGAAGCGTAAGCCCTGCTCAGCAGATGCAAGCCTAGGCTAATAACGGCGTAGGGAACGTGACTTGCCTATGTCAACGAAAGCAAAGTTGCACTGGCGGGTGTTTTCCCCTGAGATAATACGCACGTCGCTCGGTCTACATTAATGAAGGTGTTCGGCACCCTAAAGTCTTACGCGTTCCAGAGACTTGATGATTCAGTGAGCTGAGTTCTCATTAAACTTACCGGAGGATGCGTGAAAAGACTTCGCCACGTAGTATCGTGCTATCCCTGCAGGCTCTTTGAGCACGCTGCTATTTTTGAATCGAAGAAATAATTGTTTCAGTACAACGAACTTTCAATATAAAAATACGACCTGCATATCAAACAAGCTTGGAATAAAGCTCGTTATTTAAATTTGGGAGACAAAACAACCTCTTTAAAGTTCGCATGGCGTAAACAGAACAGGCCCAAGCAAGTGAGTGTCGCATAGATGGTAAAGATTTCAGTTATGCGGCGGAACAACTCTGTGGTAACGAGAAACGACCAACTGCACAACAGCTAATAACAAACAATGCTGCTAAACTACACCCAATTACGCCCCTTAGCAATTGATTAATACAGCCCTATCATTTCTGACTTAATGTGCTCATCATAGATCTATGTCGTACGGACTTCCTTGAACAAATATGCATCTGAATTTATGTACATTATACGCGTCACAGTGCATTTTCAGTGGGGGCTTACGTATTCCTGTGGGACACAGGAGCATGTGCCACGCCTTCTTGGGTTGCGGACGTGGTTTTCGCTTAACTTTTGCACCCCGTGCTACACAAACAATTCATGTGCATTACAAAAACGTAATTCTAGTCAAAAAACATGATTCAAGCAATTAGAACTTCTTTCAAGCGTTATTTTCTAGTCGGTTGTAAAGTACAAAAGGAAAAAAAATAATTTAGCTGTATTTTTGGTGCAGTGTGCACTATTGCGATTCTTCACGCCTGATGCACATAATTGCCTCTCGTAGAGGACGCGCGAAGGGTTTACTCAACACTCTAGAATTCCTTATAAACAAACACGCGTGGCGCAAGTAACATGATAACAACCCATGAGCTTGTTTAGGAGTGCTTGCCTGCGCACAGCTCTCTGTCTTGCAAGGTATAAAGCTTGCGCCTCCTTCGAATCCACGAAAACCAAAGAAAGACGCCTGCGTTTGAAGTATTAAACTCTCGTGAAGGCACGTGGCTATTGCAGCATCAACGATGACGCCACTTCTCGACGAAAATGATTTCCATCACTCGCAGGGCACCAACGCGCTCCTCCTTAACGCGCGCGAAGCTTGCATATGGCACGTGGCGGCATAGCGCGCATCGTCGCCTCTGTTTGATCAAGCCAACACGCACGCTTTTTTTCTCTATTAATGCGAACACTTACCGCGTGTTTCCGGCAGCCAAACTTTCGGACGGCAGGGTATAAGAAAACCTGGATATGACAGCTTAGAAACATGATGAAGATGAACCATTACGAGCATTTCATCGCGTTTTAACAGTGACGCTGTTTAAGCTATTGGTAACTTGTGCTCCGTCGTGCAAAACTGCACAGGTGGGTATGCGCCGCAGGAATAGGGCAAGCACCTCTACCGAACACAGCAGGTGCGATCGTTCAACGAAAACTCTGCTCGGCGAAGGGGAGCATGTAAAACACGTAATAGAGAGAGAGAGGTGAAAAGAAATAGAAATAGAAAATAGAGAGATAGAGATAGAAAGACACAAAAAGACAGAGAAATAAAGCGATAGATGTACAGAGAAAGACATAGACACAGATAGAGAAAGCGATAGATAGAAGCAGTCACGAAAAAAGAGGCAGAAAAAAAGAGAGCTAGACAGAAAAAGAGAGTAATAAATAGAAACAAAGAAAGAGAGAGAAAGAAAGGGAAGAAGGAGAATTAAAGATAGAAAGAGGGAGAAAGAGAAGGAAATAGAAACGGACACGAAGAGAGATCGAAAAAACAGATTGGGAAGGCCGAAAGAGAAAGAAAGAGAGTAATAAAGAGAAACAAAGAAAGAGCAAAGAAGCGGAGAGGAAGAAATAGAAAGATAAAAAGACAGAGAAAGAGATAGAAAAAAAAGCGACATGCAAAAGAGAAAAACAGAACGAGACGGAAAGAAATAGAAAACGAGAAATTCAGAGAAACAAAGAAAGAGACAGACAGGTCAGAAGCAGAAATAAAGACAGAATGAGCGAAAAAAGAGAAAGAAATGGATAGAGAGCAGAAGAAATAAATAGAAAGAAATAGAAAGAAAGAGAAACAAGGAAGGCCAACCAGCTCTGCGCTTCCTTTAGGCGGGGCACCACTAGAAGCTGCCATAATTTTTTTTTAGAAGTCGGAGAGCAAGCTGACGACAACTTGGCACAAATGGCAGCACAAGCACAAATTGTGCACCTCCTCGCAAGTTTTCCATTCACTGTTTTAGTTTTAAAAAAGAGGGCAAGGCATACTTCGTAAAAGTGGCCAACCACTTATCATAGCCTGCCGCTTTATCTTCTTATCAGTTGTGAGTGAAAGAATTTCCAACATTGCGTTGAATTCTTTTTTTTTTATTTATACGTTCTTCAGAAAATATCGGACGCCAGTGCGTGCTACCTAATGCTCCTTTTCGAGAATATTGAAGATTGTCAAGGAAACGCGCCCGAAAAAAAGATGTCATAAAGTGGCAGTCAAGTAAAGAAAAAAAGATTGCGTAAGTAACAAATGCTCAGTCACACGTACACGGAAACCTGACGGCGCCTAAAGAGACGAGGTGGCCTCAAAATTACATACATACACTGAGCTTTCGCGAGAAAAGAAATTCTTTTTGCAATATTTTCCAAAAATCTCGCTCGGTTCTGGAAAATCTGCATAATGCCATCCATGCCCTGTTAGTGGCCAACAATACTGGTAATGTGTTATATGCATTGGGCCGCAACTCTCTATTAAACCTTTTTTTCCAGAAATGCTTAGTTTCTTTGCTCATTATTCGTAGCTTTGTGTTGACGTTCGGCCCTTCCCAATTACTTTCCACATAGTTGCAGTTATTAGGATTTTTGATAACGGCCTCTGCATTTACGCTTTATCGGTGATGCACGTTGCATTGGACAGCGTAATTCTTTATTATTATTTCTTTTACCTTTTCAACTTGTCTCTTCTATTGCCCCAAGCAGGGTAATATATATACTTACCCCTAGCATTCCACATTTAAAACTACTTCTTACCTCGGCATCCAAATGTGGGCAGTCCAGCGAGCCCGTGAGGCGGCGTTGAGGCAAGGCCTTGACGTTCCCCCCGTGGGAGACCTAAGCCCGGGTCGCGTTAAACCTCGCCGGACGTTTAATAAAGTTGTATCCATCTATCCATCCATTCACTACGATAATGTGCTTGTCTCTCACGCTACAGCAGCCTCAAGTTGGCATAAACGTCGAAGATTTTAAGTGCGCAAACCTGTTTCTTTGCAGGTACGCATATCATTGTGCTTGGCCTGAATGCACACTTTCCAAGCCAAAAAATGGTGCTGGTCGATTCAACCTCTGCTGATTATAGGCCGAAACGTTGATGAGAATGACAACCAATCGCACAACGAGTGGGCAACTGGTAACGATATGGTTCGTATCAGTGGTGCATGAACATTATGATGAATATTGTTATGATTATAGATTATGGAAATAACTAAGAAGAATTGGGGTTCGTACAAGTTCAAAGTATTCAGCGAATAGCATGACATGACATCTTTACTTCCTATATACTCATTCACACCTGCCCTGTGAGCGAAGTTGCCTATTGGCGCCAGGTAACAGTCAGACAGATTCGAGCACATAATTAGTGGCACGCTCTGCCTCCTCGTCAAAGGCAGTCGCCAGAAACTATGTAGTAGCGCTAGTCTACGAAGCAAATTCGTGCACTGATTTTTTATGTCAGAAAGGTGGGCATGAACAGACATTCAAACTTTCGACAAAATGCGTGAACTTCCTAAAGGAACGTCACTTCAAATAAAAACCCAAATAAGCTATTTGGATAATTAATCGCAGGAGTATATTGAAGCGTATGCTCCCGCTCGACTTAGTTTTATAGACGACAGCCTTATAAACCTATAATTGTAACGCAGCAACACCCAAGAGCTACTAAGGCGTTGATCTAGCCGTGAAATCGCGCCCGCATGCCTGAAAAATCCGCGAGGGCGGCTCGAGGGCGACCCAGATATAAGGGACACCATGTCCAGGAGACGCAGGCCAGATCACGTGGAGCTATGACAGGCTACCGATAGGCGATGGTGCGGAGAACGAATGCAGTGATTGTGTGAGCATGCGGAGCGAGAAAGATGGGAGGAGATGATCAGTGCTATCTGCCGCATAAGCCCTAAAATCACCGAAGCAACCACCGCTGCCTCCAGCACCATCCGGTACGTAAGAGCGCTACCAACTGCACAGTCCGTTGTTCTATGCACGGGCGCGGCGTGCAGCCTAGTCAAAGTAGAGCTAGGGCCTAGATATTTTAACGCGATAGCGTTAGAGCGCACACTCGATGAAAGCCCACCTCCGTGAAAATGATAAGTTGAATCACAGCCTTCTGACTCCAGTCATTTTAGAAAAAACTTCGTATGGTGGCCAAATTAGTTTGTTGATTTGGGTTGATGGCAACACTGAAGCCTCTAAGTATTTGCCGGAGAATCGAGATTTTTTTTCGTTAAATCGGGAACTTCGTACAATCGGGTTTGGTTAGACCGAATTTTCAACTGTATTCGCTTCCTTTTCCCTCACGGGATTGCATCGTATAACCGAGTTCAGCTTACAATGCACAAGGCGTGAGCTGCCAGCTTTCCTTCATTTCTAAGCACTTCATTTCGCAAATATTATATCAGTTTCTTGGCATTCGGTCTTGATGAACGCAAAAGCAAATTTAATGTGTTCATACGATGCGAACAAACCTAGTTGACCTATTTTATTTGATCTGTGTTCTGCTTACTCACACGGATTTCTTTGTTTTGGTTTTGTTTTCGGCAACACTCAAGGCGTCGCGAAACGCTCCACGCAATTCCGCCGAAAGCAAGATCGATATTCGACGAGTACTTCATTTGCCGCGGCCTGCATCGCGTGCTTGGAGCTCGACGAATCACTAAAGGCAATGGCGGCAGGAATCGACGAGAATTCCTAGCGAGGAGTTCATATTTGCATTCGGCCTCTGTCACCCCCTGAGCGACACTTCTTCCGCTCCCAGTGCTCCTCAAATCGAGTCTTCCGCGCGCCATTCGAATCGTTTGTCGTAAGAGTTAAGGAGCTAGAATGAAGGGGCGCCACCGTAGACG
The DNA here is from genome assembly GCA_030522465.1 of Rhipicephalus appendiculatus. Taxonomy (NCBI): domain Eukaryota; kingdom Metazoa; phylum Arthropoda; class Arachnida; order Ixodida; family Ixodidae; genus Rhipicephalus; species Rhipicephalus appendiculatus. The sequence goes on from JALIZH010027145.1 coordinate 309,110, forward strand.
AAGCCTTGATTTGTTCCTCAAGCACAAGTTTTTCCGAAGCCCTCAATGTTGTCATTCATAATTTCCTTCTTCTACCACGTGAAAAACATTGGGAGGCGAAGCGCCCGGAGTCAGCTTTGAGGCGATGGCGTAATGAAAGAAAGGAAAGAAAAGACAGCATAAAGAGCACACCTTGATTGCACCAGCTAGACCGCTGAGAGACAGAACCCCCCGACGTGCAGAAGATGCTTAACGCGACCTAACTTTAATGAGGCCAAGTATGTTAAGAACAGGACTTTGGCCATCGGATATAGTGAGATAAGAAAAAAAGAAAAAAAACTATGCCTTCCAGGCACCATGAAAGACGTGATCGAATATAAAAAGGACTGAAGTATTAGAATGCTAGATGTGCTTGAAAAGTAAGATAAAGGGCAGTGCGCAAGTTCCACGAACTGCTTTAGTTTACGAACTTGCTTTTCTGGTGTTCTTATTTATTTATTTATTTATTTATTTATTTATTTATTTATTTATTTATTTATTTATTTATTTACGGAATACCTGCCTTGCTTCGAAGGCACTATCGCAGGGGAGGCAATTTCAGTACTACGGTAACATTTCTTTTATAGTCATATGCAAGAAAATACATAAAACAAGGTTAATATCAAGTTAACCAATGTGAAGCAGCCAATACGTTAAAATTCTCTAAGGTAACATAAAGTTCCGACAAAAGTATAATAATAATACATTAACATAAACACATTCGGAAACAAAAATTATGATTGTCAGATACATAACCGTATTCTCACAGTAACAGGTTTCAGTCTCGTAATTTTTCTGAAAAAAAAAAACTTTGGAAAAAGAACTGTCTGTATTGCAAGCTGTATTGGCACACCTTCTTTGAGCGATCGTGCCGATTCGAGGGATAGGTTGGTGCTGACAGGTAGGTGCGACTCTAAATTCCTGTCTGTTTACAGAAGATACCATATGAAGAATTTGAGAATGAAGTTTTTCATTATTGTGGTTAACGCTTCCCAGCCCAGCAAAATCCTTAACTCAGTAACACTTTAGGAAGGGTTGTAATTATTGAAGACAATCGTGCAGCCTGACTTTGAAGTTCCATTATTGTGATAGCAGTAATATGGACAGTCTCGATGGGTTTTTGGCGTCACTGTTGCCGTCGCCGTCATGTCCTGTATAAAGTCCAAATTCATAAGATCCCCCCCGGGCATCGTACGTTCCACCCGCGGGTAAAAGCGTGCGAGTGGGGGCGACGAACGCGGCTGAAGCACACATCAAACGAGCCGGCCCATTTCCGTCGCTGGGAGGGCGCATGCGATAAGATCCCCCCCGCCTGTCAGACTGGCCGTCGGATGCTCAAGCAGAGAGGAAACGCCCCGCGCGTCTTTAACGAGCATAAAAAAATGCAAGGGGGGAGGGGGGAGGTGGCCTCGCGCAGCAACTGTGAACTTTGATTTTACGGGCGCGGTCGCCATCACTGGTGCGCACGCTATTTCGCTATCTCGGCAGCCATCAGTGGGCAGCTCGTATACCCTTCTACGTGCTGCGCTCTCATCGCGAAGAGACTGTGCGAAAAGTGTCCCTGGAGCGGCCGTATTTTAGAGTAGCGTTTTGTAGAGTTGCGTGAGATTGGATCCAAGAGAGTCCGCTGCCAACCTCACTTCGTATAGCATTACAATTTGTTGATATCGCATTCATTCCTTCACCCTTGCGGTGAAACTGTGAATTTTTTTTCATTTGTATAAAATAGTCCTGATAAGGGTCCCGAATCATAGAGGTGTAATCCTGGATAGTCTAAAATATAAAAAGTACAGTGTTTGTTAATATCTTAGGGAGCTGGTGTTAAATTTCTGCGAATAAATAAATTGCAGTTTACTTGCCTTAATTATTGTCTGTTGGATACGTAAGCTCCATTTAACTTTTTGCGTAAAGTAAACACCGAGGTAATTGCACTCTGAGACTGCTTTTATCGTTGTGTTTTCAATTGTGTACTGTGCTTGATGTTGGAATTTTCGCTTGAAAAGAGGGTGTGATTACACTTACTAATTTTCAAATTCATCTGCCAGCGCTAACAGTAACTTGCTATATTATCAAGGTTCGTTTGCATGATTGTTAACCCATTAGGGCCCACTGTACTATAAAAAGTACACTTCATTTTTCGGGCATAGAAAATACAAAACAGAATACTCTGATCTTGCTCATTACAATTCTTGATGCCAAAGGTTGCAGCAGGAAAATCCTAATTTGGAATATTGACTCGGTTATGTTTTTTCTGTTTTATGAGTCGTCAGACTTGAGGAAAATGAGAGCCTGTTAAACGCACGTGGTCAGTACTACTTTTTCGAAATTAATTTGAAGTTTCACATTTTATATGTCGAAAAAATGGACTGCTTCTGCTTCAGGAAGAGCAATTCAATCCCTGCAAAGCGCGAGAAGCCTATAGAGTGCATAGTTTTGCTGTGAGGAGTAATCAAATGTTGCTGTACTTTATTTAGTACACTGGGACTTCGTGGGAGCATACATGTAACTCTTGTTGTGCGTTGCATCATAGATTCAACAGGCTTTTTTTTTTGTTATGAATGCCGTTTTTTCGGTTATCTCCGACTCATGAGGCTGCGAAAGATGTTGCTGTGAATACACGAGAGCCTTTTGATGTTTTAATTGGCAATTCTGACCCTAACATGGGAACTTAGGAGGAGGAGGGGAATGACGACGGTACGAATGGATGCTTTCTGCTAACGATAAAAAAACATGGAGCGAAAGGAACGTGGGTAAGATAACTTCTGTTTTGACTCAGGAAAACAGCTTTGTTTCGAAAATGGCAAAGACAACAGCATAATTGCTAAGCTGACGAAAGACGTACACAGTTGAGTCACTATGGTCTGTATCGTGGTGGCCATTCACTGAAAAAAAAAAAAAAAAAAAAAAAAAAAAAAAAAAAAAAAAAAAAAAAACCTAGTGCCACTCTCCTCCTCCTTCATCCGCAGTAACAATGCCATGAGGGGGTGTGAGCTCTACAATCAAGCTGCGGATGACTAGAGAATTTTCATCCCTGAGAAAAAGTGGTACCAGCCCCTATATACCCAAATGATCGAAACAGCCGCAGACAACGCATAAAGGGTCTGCTACCACATTGTAGGTTTTAGCAGACCCTCTACGCGTTCACTATTGTCCTTTAGTCGCATAACAGCCAAACACTGACTGCGCCTTGTTGTACCCAAGAGAAGTATCAAAGCTCTTCAGATTCCACTGTGCTTGCTATTACCCTCTATCCATACGGACATTTTCACAAGAAGCCGGCAAAACAGTTGAATTCTGCCAAAATTCATCAAAATGATGTGGCGAAAAGCGTGACGTTGCGCTTTCCCTAAAGCACTGGTCCTTGATTAAGTTGCATGGGACCAAGATAACTTTGTTATTCGTTTCACAAGGGCCCAGCGTACTCGCCATTCTTGCATCAAGTCACCTTGCCCGTTGCTATCTCGAAGGCCCAGCGTACTTTTTATAGTACAGTATCATAACTCCTGAAGAAACACACGTAACTCTATGAAAATTTGCACGTGTGGTTATCTGTTGTGGTTAATTAAATAAGCAAAACGTCAATAAAATCGGATCATTAGTTCTTTCGTGGTCCTTAATGGGTTAAGTTTGATGATGAATTTCCCTGTATACGAGACGGTTGTCAGCAAAAGTTCTTCCACATTGTAGAACTGCACAAGAGAGGTCTTATCATTCTGCCGGTATTGCTTGTTCGTCGTCTCTTATTTTATATGGTGAATTTTTAATCGCGTTCCCACAGATTCTGAACTCTGGTGCACATACATAAGTGCACTTGTTTTGCTTACGTTTCTGACAGCGCTAGAACGAACCCTTAGCTTTGAACTGAATTGACTGAATTTCATTGCGTTTCGGTTGAGTTTCATGATTAAACTGCAAAGTGCGTATTCCTGCGTGTCAGGGGGTTCTATCCTCGAGGCCATTAAACACAGTGAGCGCTATTAAGCGTACAAAAATGAACAAGAATTACTTGTATATTTACTCTCGTTACAGCACTTTTGCTTGCACGGTGACGTTGAATTACCCGTGTTTTAAAAAAATCGAATACTCACATGGATTTATTTAGTATTTTCAGGTATGAATAAATACTTGAAAGTGGTTCAATGAAACCTTGCGGCAGCATCCTAATAAAATAGGTTGAACCGTGAACAATGCCGAGGAGAAACGCTGTTTCTTTTTCTTTTTTGGAAAGCGCCGGATAAAAACTCATTAAATGGCGACATATTTTTTTTATTACACATGCCCCTTTTAACTACATCGTGTTGGCAGTTGTTTGCGGTTGACTAAAAACAGGAACCCACTACTTCACTGTGGTTATTTTTCCCAAAACGCTCATATGGGAAAAATCAGGTACACCGAGCGATAGATGTAAGATCAAACATAATAACCATAAATTAATGTCATCATAACCCGAGTGCTCCCGCAGTGATCTCTTGCGAAACACATGTTGTAGATGTATTGTCATGAAGGCAGTGGACACAGAGCTCGAGCAAGACCCAAGACAGACGACGGACTGATTGCTGGCCTGTTTCGATTTAGCACTTGTGGTAGAATTGAACAGTGCTTCATCGTGTCATCTGCTGCCTGTAAAGGTCCTCCGTTTGAACGGAGTACAAAGTATGTAGGGTATACGACGTTGCCTAATACTTCAATGGGAATAGTCAGTGTCGATTTTGCGGTAACATTGAGACAAATGCACTCGCACTAGTTCGAAAGGTGGGGCTTATTGGTGCACCACTGTACTGTAAGACTTATCAACCGCGTTGTCAGATGTAGCGCAGGCCTCGCATCTCGATGGTATAGGCACGAGAAAGAAAAAATACCAATATCAAAGCCGCTGCTTTGGAAAACGTGCTTGTTCGCACGCGGGAAACTCTCAAAAGTGTTATATTTCGCCCTATAAAGCATGCCCTGGGACGCTGTAATTAGAGTACAGTACATAGGTACCATAGGTCCCCCGAGTACAAATGCCACCGTCAGAACACTTTATTTAATTTTCAATTTCTTTTTACAAACTGCACGTCACCGTCCCACCTATGCTCTTTTGAGTAGCCAGAGTTCGCGGCTGCGGGGAATACGATGGTTTTTGGTAGAGTCTGCGGACGAGTTGTCCAAGCGGACGGTTCTATCGCTGACGCACATTTGAAAACGTTACGATATACACATCAGCGAAGTGACTTCGTTACCCTCGACACTCGGGTATATTACGTGCAGAGTCGGCGTCAAAAGCTTAAAGACTGCTTGGTCTGAGATAACTTCAGGTTTCCCAGCAGTTTGTGACTGTATTCAGGCAAACTGCGCAGTACATGTTGCTAGCGTGTTTTCGAACAGTCCGAAAATCTAAATTCAGGGCTGCCTGCCTAAGCCGTGGGAATTTCAGGTTTTTCTTCTGTTTCGAGGTCTCTCAATTTTCGGGGTCTCTCAACCGGGCGGGCCACCGCAGATATCATACACAATAGCCAAAAAAAGTAAAACATAACATAGTAGCGCAAAACGAATCATTGGAAAGAGGGGTGCCGGGGGCGAATCTCTAAACTTCATATCCGTGTACTAACAGCGACTTTCGTATCTCAATAAATAAGAAATATCGAACTAAAAAAAATTGACACCATCTTCCCAAAGGGATCCCTGATGGGATGCGAAGCAGCAGCGTTGCGCACGGGTGGCGTCACGGGTTGAACGGCGCTAACGCGGGTGCTTCGCATCCCATCAGGGTTCCCTTTGGGAAGATGGTGTTAATTTTGCGCGTGAACCGACGAGTCGGCGGTGTAGCGAGCGGCGGTCGCGGTAGCGGAGCGAGCGGCGGTAGCGGCAGGTGTTGCGGGCGAACGGACGAGGCGGCAGCTGCGGGCGCTGCGGCGAGCGCGCGGCAGGCGAGGGAGAGAGTGACGTCAGCGCGCACTGCGAGGGGAGCGTGACGTCAACGCTCAGCTGCGGCGTGACCTACTTGGCACCGCTCCAACACCTGCGGCGAGGGGAGCGCGTTGCGGCGCGTTCGTACGGACGCACGGAGGGACAGCGTTACACAGGCTAGTCAAAGAGCTGCTTCGCATCTAATAATTGCAATGAGACAATTGCTAAGCGTTTCAAGGAGCGTAAAGATCATATCCAAATTGCGAAGAACACACGGAGGTCAGTGTACTTTTTCTTCAATTATCCGCAACTTATCTTTCAGGTTACATCAATGTTCCGTGAATTCTCTTATTATGCGCAAGTATCCTGGGCTAAGTTCGCTCGTGTAATATGGGTTATTTTGGGAGTAGCACCTGTCATGCAGTTTGTGCGCACGTCTGGAAAGAAAACGCAAGCCGTTTTTATGTAAGATCATAAAATAGCTTTGCTTCAAAGGAGTTACACCACTCTCTAGAGCATAAAACACTCAAAGAAGCTGCTAGAACTCTCACAGTCCCAAAGTTTCTGGTGGATTCGTTGGCTGGTGAAAAAAGCGGGAAATTATTCGCGGATGTCCCCCCCCCCCCCCGAAAATAATAAAGTTCTCCCCTCGCATTACTCAATTTATAATTTTGTTTATTATTTCATATATTGCTTCGTTACTCCAGTACAACAAAAAAAACTGTGTTTATTATATCTAGTATTGCTATTCACTTGAATAAGGTAGGCAAGTCGCTAGTTACTGAAGAAACATCACGCTTGAGAAAAGAGTTGACATTATCCTAGTTTAGGCAGGGTTATGTGATATTAAGGCGAAAGCCTTTAATGTCTCATGCTCACGTCCGTCCGGCATCCGTCCGAGCCCTGGCACGGAGCCAGGTGGCCGGGGTGCGCAAACGGACGCCGGTCGCGTCGGACTTAATACAGTGCTCGCGCTTTGCTTGCGTAGCGTCGCTGTGCCCAGCGTTTGGAATCATTCTGACCGACGCCGTCTCAATGGACACAGGCGTTCGCGGACCACACTTTGGAATTTACAAAGGGTCCGTCAATTTAAGCGCTGGAACGCGGATGGCGTTTGTTCGATGCGCAAAGCGCGAGAAAATACTAACGCATGCGAACGGAGGAAGATTAGTCTCGCGTCTTTGGTGCGATTCGCGGTAAATAATTAAGCCAGAAAACACGCACACATTCGGTTTGTGTGTTATCCCCACTGAGAGTGTAAAAGAAAAAAGAGATGGTATAGTCAGTCGAATGACCACACGCTTTCGCCGTACACACTTTGGAATGTACAAAGTGTCCTTAAATTTTGTTTGCGCCCGAATACCTTTTGTTCTCAGTATATGGTTTCAGTTTCAGAGTCAGTAATCTCTAAAATTATTGACGTCTGTACTGTAGGGGAGTTGCTATATTTTTATAAATTTCTTTTAGGAATGTCCAAAGTTACATTTGCTAGCATTTCAAAAGTTACATTTAGTATTTTTAAGCATCAAAATCTCAAGAAATGTCCAAGATGGGCTGAAAAATATATTGTATCATCTTTACGTTTGCGCACTATTGAAGTAAGTGTTTTGCATTCACAATTACGAAACAGCGCCACGAAGTACGACAATATCATGAAGTAACACACGGAACACCAGCGCCGAACTCTAAATTGATGTTTTATTCACGTCTGCAGGAATATGAATATATAGGCCACACGTGGCTACACACAGATAGCAAACAACCGTAAAAGAAAAACAAGCAACCAAACTAACCCTCTAGCCGTTCAAGTACAATATTGCTTTGTGCTGCAAAGCAGTAGACGGGAAGCTCACGCATGACTATTTTTTTTATTTTGTATATGCCAAGCCTCGATTACCTTTCGAGTTGTCTGGTCACAATGCGTTAAAATGATGCTGGTTTCGCTAAAATGAGGTACACACCCACACTCGTGGCAATGCGCAGCAATATGCGATAGGCCATCGCTACGTTAACCCACATAATGCTCTCTATTCTAACATTTACGCACTTTCCTGTCTGGCCTTGCAGCACAAATAAATATTGTTCTTGATGGGTAGAGGGTTATTTTTGTTATTTTTTTACTTCTACGTAACAGCGTGTGAGTACATAACTATGTTTTCCATATGTAAATCAAAGCTCAGGTGAGAGTTCGGCAATTGTGTTTCATGTGTTCCTACGTAATTTTGTCGTAGTTCGTGGCGGCAATTCGTAATTATGAATTCATACCAACGGGCCCAATTGTCAGCCCTACTAAAGTAACTTGAATTTGAAGAAGTGTATTAGCAAAATATTTGTACGCAATGCCGTGGCGTCCTCTTGGAGTATACTTAATACAAACAAGCATATAAGCATATATAGTGAAGTGTTCAAAGCTCTGCTTTTGACGCCCACTTCCAAACAAACAGGAACACCTATTCCAAACGCCCACGGGCAATTCGACCGGGCGACCAACTCAGAGCTCTCCGACATCGGAATGCCGTTCCGTGCTTTAGTGCGTAACCTAAGCCAAACGGCGAAACGACGCCCGCAATCAGGCTTGTTGCAGTGGAGTACCGAAATTGCATCCATAAATAATGTCTCTCGCTCCTCTTTCACTGGTTGCTGTCAAGAGGCTCACAAAGCAATGACCTTGTTAGCAGTAGCGCGTGAACGTCGGGTGTCGGCGAGGTTAACGCATTCTCTCTGACAGCCGGGCATGACGCAGAAAAATATGGATTTAAGCGCGTTGCAAATGGCTGCACTGTTAACCTCCCTGCCTTCTCCCTTTTTGTATTCCTTCCTTCCTGTTATCGTATGCTTTTTTTCCTCGGGCATTATGTATTAAACTCCTTAGCAAGAACTTGCGCCATATATGAAGTGGAGGCTACGCAGTAACGAGTTCATTCCAGGTCGATGGAGAATTTCGAGCTTCGAGCTAGAAAAATGCTACTAGGACGTATGAGTAATCGCTGCCTCTCATTTTTTTTTCTGACTTTGTTTTACAGCGAAGCTCTCTTAGTCTACCGTACGCCGTCGTTAGTATTAGTAGTAGCAGCAGCAGTATCAGCAGCAGCAGCAGCAGTAGTAGAAGTAGTAGTATTAGTAGAAGTAGAGCGAGTGGTAGTAGTAGTAGTGGTAGTCGTAGTTAATTTTAGTAGTAGTAGCAGTAGTAACAGTAGTAGTAGTAGTAGTAGTAGTAGTAGTAGTAGTAGTAGTAGTAGTAGTAGTAGTAGTAGCAGCAGCAGCAGCAGTAGTAGTAGTAGTAGTAGTAGTAGTAGTAGTAGTAGTAGTAGTAGTAATAGAAGTATTAGGCAGCACTCACCGCACGTGACCAGAGGGAGCAGTGAATGAAGAAATAATTCGAAATTATAAGATGATGTTGATCGAAATGACACTAGGCTGTCTTAGTTTACCTTCACCCATAGGCGTGCACGGGATTCCCCTTCAGGGGGGGGGGGGGGGGGCGATGGTTCGTCGCAGCGCCCCCCCTCCCTACCATGTCAATGTATGGGGCAGACTTTGCGCCCCCCCCCTCGCCCCCCCCCCCTCCCTATTATGTCAATGTGTGGGGATGGCTTTCGCCCCCCGCACCTCCCCCCCCCCCCCCCGCCCCGTGCTCACGCCTATGCCTTCACATACATTCTCGCGCTTATGGCTTCGCGGTCCGGCGAGGGTTTTCACGGTGGGGAACTGGCTCGATTTTTTTTTTTTTTTTGCTTGACACTGTTGGTGGAGAGAACCTGAGGTTGACTCACGAGCACGTCGATTAAGTGAGTCCAAAGATCAGCCTACGCGCTTCAGTCACCACCATGACCGCAAAATGGGTTAGGCGAAATTTAATTTGAATAGCGGTCGGTCACCGTCATTTGCAACCGAAGCCGTTCGGGTGTTCGGGGCGCATTCCACAACAGTTGACGTCAGTTATTCTTAGCGCCAAAGTCTCTAAGCAGGACGACCGGGACAGAAAGTGCCTGGAACCCATGCCCAAATGGATTCTCGGTTCGTGGAGGTCATAGCAGGCGAACGCATTCCCTCATTGCGAGTATATACCGTGGTTTGTCCAGCACTGCACGCATTCACTCGTCCCAACCGCCGCATGCCGGTCATGTCTCACCTCCTCACATGGGCATTTCAGCTTTACAACTTCGGTGCCACGCGACATACGCTCTAACACAAAAAAGTAAAACACGTAAAAACATAGTGTAGCGCTGAAGCACAATCACAGAAGAATGAATGAAAGAAGGGCATTTTGGGGGGGGATTGTTTTCTTTGACACAACCTTAAGAAAACCAGTAGACAATGAAGCGATGGAAAGTACAGGTGACATTAATTGTACTAATTTAAATAATTTAAGTGCATTGTAGAAGAAGCAGGAGACGACAGGACAGGCGCTTGTGTGATTGTGCTTCAGCGTGACAGTATGTCTGTTAGGAAACACCAAAGGGCCCAGCAACACGTTCTCCTGTAGTAGAAGTTTTGGACTGGACGCTTGGAATGATGCTTGGCAGAATTTGATGCCCGGGGTTTGCGTGCTAAATCGGAACATGATGGTGAAAGATGCCGCTGCTGGAACTAATTTATTAACATGTGGTTCGTACGTGTGCACCTAAATCTGGGTACAGTGGTGTTCTTGCATTTCTTAGTCAGAAAAACATACACAAGCAAACAAACAAACAAACAAACACAACACTGGTTTGTGTATCGGACGCTGAGATTAGCCTAAACGGTAGGTTATTCAATTTGCGATAGCATGCCATAAATTTATCCGCTGCCTCTGAATTTTCTAGTTGGAAACAATAAAGTTACGTGATTCCAAGGAAAATGTTGATTGAACAAAAATAGGGCGCATAGAGCAATTCAAACGCTATTGTCGGCCTGCACAGTGGCTGGTACGTTTCTGAGTCATTTGCGAACGCTGGGTTTTGCCCGGGAGTCAAATGCTGTCACAAAGCGGTAACCAAGGCCTTTTCTTTCGTTAGGTGTCATAATGAGTTCGATAGCTGTACTCAGCGCTCAACGGTGGCGCAAGGAAGCGCAAGTGTCGTGGGGGCTGACTATCGCGGTTCAATTGCTGAGCACTGTACCTATACAAAAGCTAGGCAGTGAAAATCAAAATACAAAAAGGAGGAAAAAAAACTGTTAGCCCAAACTTCACTATGGAATCAGATTGGCTGTTCACTGTTGATGCTTCTGAAAGAGGGAATGTGCATACAGCACGCATACAGATTTTCAGTTCAAAGTAGCATCTTAGATAATGGGAAAGAAAAGTAGCCGCAGATATCGTGCTCACTGATGGTGTCAGCAAAACTCTATGCAGCTCTCTATAGCTACGCATCTCGAACAAAATTTTTACACACAGTTTTTCTCGGTCATAAATTCGTGCCTAAGTCGGGTATACATATGACGAGAATTTTTTTTATTGATATGATGTACAAGGAAATGGTGGCGCACAAATAAATTATGCTATTGTTACGACTACATTTCAGACCTTCATGCACAAAAGAAAGCTGAAAATTATATTCAGTAACCTTGGAGCTCGTATGTTGTCGTACATGCATATTCACTGGCCACCTCATAGACCCATCTCCCGACTTTCCTTAAGCAGAATTTAGCAGCTTGATATCCCCAATCATCCTTCCTATAGCTGATAGATCTACAGAAAAGATGGCACTTTGTGTGTGCCTTATTTTTTCTTTCCGGCGCTTGAAAATCAATCGGATGCAGGGGTTAGCAGAATGAAACAAAGAAATACCTGCAGGAATATGGAATATCTCATACTGCCAATATATATATATATATATATATATATATATATATATATATATATATATATATATATATATATATATATATATATATATATATATATATATATATATATATATATATATATATATGTGTGTGTGTGTGTGTGTGTGTTGTAGGGAAGAGAGGACGACGACGAAGCACACGAGCAAGCCAGCAAGCCTGAGTGCCAGTAGTAGCACTAGTCTCGAGCGCGCGCTTGCCAGGATTTTGGCTGCTTGACGTCCTCCGCTCTTCGACGCTGAACCCTTGACCTTTCTCGGCTTTCCCTGAAGTGCAGCGTCAATAAACCACGTCACAATATATATATATATATATATATATATATATATATATATATATATATATATATATATATATATATATATATATATATATATATATATATATACGCATTCATATTAAGCGCTATTACGAAAGCTTTCGGAAAGAAAGTAATAAGTATAATTCATTAATGACAGACTTACTGCACTTAAACTCGTATTGCTAAACTCGCTCGAGCATAGGAGATGGTAGGCCTGCACTAAATTGCTGCGAGAAAATTTGAGAAAAATAACAGTTCACTCCAAGAGAGAAAGAGAGAGAGAGAAACAAAGAGGAAAGGCAAGGAGGTTAACCAAGCTTTGGCTCGGTTGGCTACCCTACACGTGGGGAGGGTAAAGGGGGGAATAATAGAAAGAAAAAAAGATCCATACGTTTTAGGTGTTGTTGCAAAAGGAAAATGGCAAACTTTCAGACGTTTGTAAAGGAGAGAGAAAGAGAGAGAAGGAGATCTCACTTATTACTCTTTCTTTACACAAGTACACTAGACAATAACAGAGAGAGGTACTGCACTGAACCTTGTCTATAGTGCAGGACCTCTTATATTTCATGTTTAAAACACTAACCATGGCCACACGGATAAAAAAAAACACGTAAGGCACATCAGTATGCCGAAGAAACTATAGAAATCCGGTCTCCCCACCTGCGCAAAAGAACTGAAAAGAAGGTGTTGTTGTACAGTAACGAAACATTCGTTCTCATGCAGCGACAACCATTTGGGAAGTTTGTTCTGCTTTAAGTGCATTGTAAAAGGTTTCAGGAAGAAAAATTACCGGAAACTGAAGCAAGCGGACAAAATTATTTTGGCAATGAAGATTTGGAAGATAGCCGTGTGCGAGGAGCGTTTAAAAGAGCGCTTTACTCTCCATCCCCCCTTTTTCTGCAAGATTAGTTCTAAAACATTTAAAAAAATTGTAGGACACTTTGTACATTCCAAAGTGTGTACGGCGAAAGCGTGTGGCCATTCGACTGACTATACCATGTATTTTTCCTTTTACACTCTCAGTGGGATAACACACAAACTGAATGTGTGCGTGTTTTCTTGTTTAATTTTTTACCGCGAGTCGCACCGAGACGCGAGACTAATATTCCTCCGTTCGCATGCGTTCGTATTTTATCGCGCTTTGCGCATTGTGCAAACGCCATCCGCGTTCCAGCGCTTAAATTGACCGACCCTTTGTAAATTCCAAAGTGTGTTCCACGAACGCCGGTGTCCATTGAGACGGCGTCGGTCAGAATGATTCCAAGCGCTTGGCACAGCGACGCTACGCAAGCAAAGCGCGAGCGCTGTAGAGTCCGACGCGACCGGCGTCCGTTTGCGCAACCCCGCAGCCACGTGGCTCCGTGCTAGGGCTCGGACGGACAGACGGCACGGACAGACGGGCGGACGGACGGACGGATACGGACAGACACGGACGGATGGACGGACACGAACGGACGGATGGACGGACACGAACGGACGGATGGACGGACACGGACGGACGGACATGGACGGACGGACATGGACGGACGAACACGGACGGACGAACACGGACGGACGGATGGGCGGACGGACGGACGCCGGACGGACGGACATGGACGGACGGATGGACGGACGGACGGACGCCGGACGGACAGACGGACAGACGGACGGACGGACGGACGGATGGATGAACGGACGGACGGACGGACGGACGGACGGACGTGAGCATGAGACATTAAAGGCTTTCGCCTTAAAAGCTACGAAACTTCTACGAGAAGTCTTGAAGAAGCAGACGTGCACCTTGGGTGTTGTGATGCAAATTCTTCTGTTGGTTCGTAACGGCCCTCTATTGGCTGAGCCACTGAGAGTCTTATTGACAAAGCAGTTGGTTTAACAAACCATCACTTAAACATTTAATTAAGAATTAAAGTGAAAATTATACATGTATACAAAATTACACTCAGTAAGAAGTTCACTGCACACGGTAAACCACTCCTAATTACAACCAAAACGTAAGTTCAATGATCTAAACTAGGTAGTCTAGCTCTAACGCGGCTGAGCGGAGAAGAACCCGAGTTCAGTTTGACCAAAACACGGATGCTTGACTGGTCGAGTTGACGTGGGCTGGCTGGCGACGACGATAGAGCGGCGGCTGGTGGGTGAGACGTTGAGATGCCAGGGGCAGACGGGGACACGGACGGACGGATGGATGGACACGGACGAACGTACGGATGGACGGATGGGCACGGACGGACGGACGGACACGGGTGGACGGACGGATGGACACGGACGGACGGACGGACGGACGGACGCCTGACGGACGTGAGCATGAGACATTAAAGTATTTCTCCTTAATGAGAAAGGATCCCGCTATCATGCGAAGATTTCGGCCCGCGGAACGAAGGAAGTTACGGAAATAGTGTCCCCTCTCCCAGCATGGCAGAGAATGAGGTTGCATACCTGCATGAGGCTTGGCGATAACACACGTGCGCAGTGGCGGCAAAGCCGTGCTTTTCGAAACATTTTCCCCAAAAACTGTCTGCTTCTTGCATTTCGCTCTTCTCCAAACCTTGAGTCTTGACTTCAGCATCTTTCGGTCTTCTTGCTTCTTTCTTTAGCCCTTCACTGGAAATTCATGCAATATATTCGCACGCTCACTGCAGCTTGCACGGGCTCGTGTGGCAAGCAGTCTTTTCCTGCGTAACACTATGCCGCTTACCGTCAGAATGGAAGGGTATACGCTCCGTGAATAATGATTTCAGCGAAAACCGAAACTTCTGGCGCAATTTCGGGCTTCCGATGGACAATTTTCTGACGGCGACGCCGCAAGGAAAGTCCGGCAGAAATGGTTGAGGAGGGATGAGCACGACCAGCCGGTGAACGTGAGAACGTTTCCGGAATACGCAAGTGTAGAAACAGTGCTGCCTATATAGGATATATTTTCAGCGCCATTCAAGTCTGCACATTTGGTGTCTAAACACACGAAGGAACCTTCGAAGCCCCCCCTTATTGCGAGAGCTATAGACGCATTGAAAGCATGGAAAATAGACTGAAACTGTACATTACCATTTAGATATTCTGAGCACGACGTTGTCTAAACAGGTTGGCCATACTTACTGATATTCAAGGTTTTCATTGCGAAAAAAAAATAAAAATAAATAAAAGCCTCGTCATGGCGTTCTGTCCTCTACGTGGGCGCGGGCAGCGGTTACAATGGCCCCCCCGTTAGGGGGGTCCTGTCAGTAACTCCTCAGGATCAAGTAAAGTTCATTGTCTGTCTGTCTGTCACTTGTTCTTTTTACTGTCTCCCATAGTGGCAAAAAAACTTACTTTGCCACTTTGACACAAGATGTACTCGCCGTCAGTAGCGTATCTGATGTTCTTTAACGCGCGCTGGTATTGCACAGTGCGCGGGCTACTTTCACATCCCCTCCATCGAAATGATACCACTGCAGCCGGGATCGAGCCCGCTACCTGCGGGTCAGCGGTCGATAACCGTAACCCCAGCACCACCGCGGCGGGAAATCTCACGCGTAATGTCAACATTAAACAAATAATTGAAGACGATTGAAAGGGAAAAACCACGTAAAAACAAATATCAGAAAAAAAAAAGAACTCGGCGCACTGTTCAAGGCCGTGCGCTGTATACCTGAGGATCACAGACAAAATCACCGACAAGGGTTCAAACGGGGATGAAACCAGTCGTGCGAGCAATAATGAACTGAGGAGCCATTCCATGCCCTGAAAGTGGATCAACAGTGAAGCTGTAGCTCATGACGCAGGGCCAGAAAAGCTTACATTTATTTATCTACGTTCTTTGGCAGTGATCATAGTGGCGACAAGTTTGTGATTACTTTTATGTACATTGATTGGTTCGTTCAGAGCCTTTCAAAGATTTCTGGACAAAGTTAAATCTGTACAGCCCTGTTAAGTAGTTGAATGATGCTTGCAACGAAATGAAACTGAGCTAGTTGGCACGGATTCACAATAAAAGAAGGGAAATCGTGGAAAACGGCCATAAGAGAACACAACAAAGCAACCCATACACCGTTCTAGTAACACATACGCTAGTGGTGTTGTCCCGTTCTCTATTCTTGCGTCCTTGGTTGTACGCCTTACCTTATTTTATTAGTGGAGGGACTTGGATTGGTGTTGCATTGCATACCGCACGCTGAAAGCACCGACGGAGGGAGACATTTCTTGTCCGATTTGGAAAAGTCCACATTAAAAAAGTCCAGCGATGATCACAAGGTTAGTGTCATAACGGCTAACCCTTGCAAAATTCGTGGTCTTGAGCTTCTCGATATCACACTTCGGTGCGCTTGCCTTAGCTATCAGCTAACACTAGTCAATGGTAACAAGGGTTAGTAGTGTACAAGTAAATACGCTAGAATGCACTTCCTCCGTGATCAGGCCGTATCTTCCGTAGGCGCAGACGCACGTGATCCTACTGATATACATGCAGTATTTTCGCGACCCAGTGAGACGCTCTGCCACACTGCACTGCATGTTCTGTTGACACAAACTTCCTGTTCACGCACGGGCACGAAGTATACACGGAACCCTAGCCATATAAACGTTCGCTGTCAGATTCTGACAGGATGACATTTATTCGTGATCGCTTGCTTCTCGTTACTAAAATGACGCCCGCTTACCATCGCAAAGATAACACCTCGCAGTTCCATGTTCCTTTCGTCGTGACGCGAAAAACATTCCGACATGAGTGCAAAGTAAATCGGCGGAACGATCGAAACGATATATATCTCATTGCCTTACCGGAATCGAGTTGTTGAGCACTTACAACACTACACAGACGTTGCCTTCCTCACCGTTCGTAAGCCCTGCCTCATCACGTGCCAAAATAAAGTACCGTTATCCATTTCGCGCCCCGAAGACTATTCGTTCGAGCGAAAACGGAGTGAGCGAGCGTACTTCCGCGAGTCGCCGAGCTCACTCGTTCCTGTAGCCACACAACGCAAGTCGTTATAGAAGAGTGGCCCTGCGACACACCCCAAATAAACGAGCTCGTTCGAAGTGAAAACACTTCCGTCGTAAGCGGTAGCAGTCTTATCGGCCCGATCAGCAGCTCCCATGTGTTTTGACACACACGCACCGCCTTGCCTCAACGGATCGAGGAAGCGCGGACAAAAGCGCGGGAACATTGGGACACTTCCGCGCGCAGCGGGAGAAAGAGTAAGGGTTAAAAAAAAAAAAACACGACAAACGTCGAGAGCTCTTCCAGGGTTCGAAGTTCTCGTGCTCCGAGATTGCCCTCTCACGAAGGTTGTGAGAGCGTTCGGTTCTTTGATTGTCGAGAAGCAAGGCACACACAGCCTTGTATTAGAGCATCTAGCTGTGTGGAACGGAGCATTGAGTGGATGCTGAGCTCCGCGATGTTCAACAAATGATGATTGGCAGTTACAGCGGCCGCCTATTCCGTCCCGCCTCCTCTGTTTTATATCTATCTATCTATCTATCTATCTATCTATCTATCTATCTATCTATCTATCTATCTATCTATCTATCTATCTATCTATCTATCTATCTATCTATCTATCTATCTATCTATCTGTCTCTCTCTCTCTCTCTCTCTCTATATATATATATATATATATATATATATATATATATATATATATATATATATATATTCCTGTCTGGAAGGCTCAATGCTAGTATTAGCAACCACTTTTTGGGCCTGGCGCTGTTCCCTGTATATGCCGAGCAAAGTGGCGTCCTGTAGTCATTACAGCATCGTTGCATGCGCCGAGAAGACCTTAACTTGATGGGTGCAATACATTGCGTATTGCAAGTTGTATAAATGAGCAAGCACTCGTAATATTTGAACCTATTTTCTTAATCCTCCTATAAATAGTACATACATGCAATCCTCGTGCATGAACAGGAAACGACTTAGATGGACCGAATGGCGAAAAGCCGGCGTGTCGTACGGGAAGTCATGTGAATACCCGAGCGCTTCGTGGCTCTAGGCGCGTAAGCTGCGCTCTTGCTTCGTCTTTGCGCTGATCGCGCAACTAAATGGAATAAAAAGAAATTGGCCGTCACGTGCCAGAGCCTTAAATTAAAGTCACGTGTCCTAACACGCGCATTGTGCCTCGAGGCGTGCGAGCAGTGAGTTAACTTCGTCTTTGTAGTGTTCACGTGAATAAAAAAAAATAAAAAATTCGGCAGATCCCCACGTACCATGGGAATCGATGTCATGCGAAGCATGCGGAGGGAAGGTGACTGTGGTGTAATTATTTTATTGAGCGAAACATTACGAAATGACGTTAAAGATATGTACAAATGTTATACGCACATACATTTATGTTGAACGGTCGCATATATTTTCATATAACTAGTTGTTTACAGCTGCGTGACGATGCCAAGAGCAACATGGGTTATTACAAACTGCAGAAGCGGTAAGCTGAAATGTAACACTTGTGCTTGCGAGGATTGTAGCCCAGGATAGTGCTACATAGACCAACTTTAGGGGATGTACTTTAAAAGGTACACTTCCTTTTTCGGGCATAGAAAATACAAAACAGAATATTCTGATCTTGCTCATTACAATTTCTGATGCCAAAGGTTGCAGCAAGAAAATCCTAATTTGGAATATTGACTCGGTTTTGTTTTTTCTGTTTTATGAGTCGTCAAACTTTAGGAAATTGAGAGCCTGTTAAACGCACGTGGTCAGTACTACTTTTTCTAAATTAATTTGAAGTTTTACATTTTATATGTTGAAAAAACGGACGGTTTCTGCTTCAGGAAGAGCAATTCAATCCCTGCAAAGCGCGAGAAGCCTATAGAGTGCATAGTTTTGCTGCGAGGAGTAATCAAATGTTGCTGTACTTTATTTAGTACACTGGGACTTCGTGGGAGCATACATGTAACTCTTGTTGTGCATTGCATCATAGATTCAACAGGATTTTTTTGTTATGAATGCCGTTTTTTCGGTTATCTCAGACTCATGAGGCTGCGAAAGATGTCGCTGTGAATATACGAGAGCCTCTTGATGTTTTAATTGGCGATTCTGACCCTAACATGGGAACTTAGGAGGAGGAGGGGAATGACGACGGTACGAATAGATGCTCTCTGCTAACGATAAAAAAACACGGAACGAGAGGAACGTGGGTAAGATAACTTCTGTTTTTACTCAGGAAAGCAGCTTTGTTTTGAAAATGGCAAAGACAAGAGCATAATTGTTATGCTGACGAAAGGCTACACAGTTGAGTCACTATGCTCTGTATCGTGGTGGCCATTCACTGAAAAGAAAAAAAAAACACGTAGTGCCTCTGTCCTCCTTCATCCGCAGTAACAATGCCATGAGGGGGTTTGAGCTCTACAATTAAGCTGCGAATGACTAGGGAATATTCATCGCTGAGAAAAAGTGGTACCAGCCCCTATTTACCTAGATGATCGAAATAGCCGCAGACAAAGCATAAAGGGTCTGCTACCACATTGTAGGTTTTAGCAGACCCTCTACGCGTTGACTATTGTCCTTTAGTCGCATAACAGCAAAATACTGACTGCGCCTTGTTGTACCCAAGAGAAGTATCAAAGCTCTCCAGATTCTACTGTGCTTGCTATTACCCTCTATCCATACGGACATTTTCACAAGAAGCCGGCAAAACAGTAGAATTCTGCCAAAATACATCGAAATCGTGTGGCGAAAAGCGTGACGTTACGCTTTCCCGAAAGCACTGGTCCTTGATTAAGTGGCATGGGCCAAGATAACTTTGTTATTCGTTTCACAAGGGCGCAGCCTACTCGCCATTCTTGCATCAAGTCACCTTGCCCATTGCTATCTCGAAGGCCCAGCGTACTTTTTATAGTACAGTATCATAACTCCTGAACAAACGCACGTAACTCTATGAAAATTTGCACGTGTGGTTATCTGTTGTGGTTAATTAAATAAGCAAAACTTCAATAAAATCGGACCAGTAGTTATTTCGTGGTCCTTAATGGGTTAACTGCATTTGACGCGATCCCGACGTGAAGCCTGTATGATTGGAGTACATATGTAATGTTTATAAAATTAGATGAGCAGCACTGCAACCGCAATTGACGTTTCGCCAACATAACGCCTGCATAGGGTCTTTTTCTAAAGGAGTTCCGAGACCTGGCTTGGCTCAGTGGTAGAATACTTGATTGCCATGCAGAATGCTTGGGTTCGATTCCTGCTGGGACCATAACATATACACTTTGCATTCATCGGGTCAACGCTGCCGATGTTGGTTTTTCTTAACGCTCAGGCACTTAATTTACCAATGTCTGTTCTCGCCGTTCCTCGGGAGATATAAACTGTCAAACACCAGTGGCACATACTCGCATACCGCGGCCCGTGGTATACATGTATGTGCCACACGTGTCTGGTGGAAAGGGTCTGACGTCGTACGTGACGGGATTTTCACATTATTCATGTCAAAGATCATGTCAAAAATCTTTGACAATTAGTTTTTGGCCTGAAAATACAACCCGCACCTCATACCTTGACGAAACTTTTAACGCGATAGGCGTTAAAGAGCTCGTTTCGCAGAAATTGCGGCGTCGGTGTAGGCGTCGGCGTCGTTGGTTTTGAGCGAAAAATCATCATCTTGTCCATGACCAAAAAAATCGAGAAAGATGCAAATAAAATAAATAATAAAAATTTTCGGGTCCGAGTGAGGATCGAACCCAGGTCGTCTGCGTGGCAAGCAGGTGTTCCACCACACAGCCACGCCTCTGCTTGGAAATGAAGTGAAAAGAACTTCCTCTGCTTGGGAAATGCAATGAAAACAACGTTCATGCTTCACAAACACACGTATCCTGTATATAGGCGTCGCAACATAACATGAAATATCGCAATAATATTGCGTGGTACAAGCGTACATTGCGATCGGGCGTGAGAACATGTGACTATCATAACGACTAAAGCCGGCCACCCATTACAGAAGGCACACACGTCACTGCGCGTATTCCCTTAACACCACGTAGTGGGTGCATTGCAAGTATGCACTAAGCGGTTGAAGTACGCAATAGGGACAGGATATCGCTATCGCGTTCAACTCTTTAAGACGAAGCTTAAGGGTCCCCCCAATTTTTTTTTCAACCTGATGTGAGGCGTTATGCAGGTAAGGGACAGCCACTATTTGCTCTGTCCAGCCCTCAACTTATTTGTACCCGGCTCCTGTGCTGCTTATCGCCTTTTTTTTAATTCTCGGCGATTCTTCTCACAAGGCAAGAGGAGACACTCGTCAGGATAACCGGCTCCCCTGATGCGCTCAATCTGCATGGAAACACTCTCATTCATCGAATGTACGCACGATTTCGTGAGGGCGGCATTGATGCAGGAAGTTGCAATCCCGTACTTCATTATCTTTGAATGATCCGAATGATAGCTGAGCAAGGGCTTTGCCGATCTGGGGTGATACATCCAACACGTGTGAAAGGACAAAACTTAATTAGTAGGTCCAGAAACATAATACTGCGTTCTTTTGGCACCACAAAGGTATACTGGAGGCCGCTACCATTTTTCTTAAAAGTTTTCAAACCATTCACTGGCGTGCTCGTACCCGGATTGTCTTTTACCAGAACAAGGTAGTTTACCAGAACACACAAGCTATAGCCCCTTCAGTCACGAACAAAGATGTGCATCTGCAAATGCATCAAATTCGCATGGCATAATTCCAAGGCACTCAGAATTACATTCCAAGAAAGAAAATGAAGGAATGCGTTGTTTTCTGTGAGTTTCAGTAATCAAAGTAAATTTGCGAGTAAATAATTATCTAATTATTCTGCAATCAGTAAGCTTCAATGCTTGCATAAAAAGAATCAACTATTAGGCTCGAAATGCATGCACAGTTTGTTTTTGGTTGTATTCATTTCGAGTGGATAAAAAAAATACTCTTGACGTTGCTCCTGGAACGCGGCACGTCGAACGATCGTCGAACATGGTAGTGTATCCAGCAAAGTGATCCTCTGCCGCAATACGCAGCACTATGAAGTAAAATAATCGCTAGTTGTCCACTCAGAAAGCCTGCAGGAATGTGCACTCTGAGTTTCAGACCATTTGAAAAAACAGGCGCCGTGTGACGCGCCTCCGAAGTTCGCGTACACAATTGTGTACGCCATGACTGAAGGGGATAGATTAAGAGCTCGATGAACACTTCACAGCTATAGAGAAAGAGCCAGAGGGCATGGGTGTGAGGCTGTTCAGATTCGTGGATGACTACCTTATTCTGACTACCTTGTTCTGTGCACAATTCGAGTATTAAGCGGAAACTTGTTCACCTCGTTACAATATGACGTGAGATTCGAAAGTTGAGTTCACCCGACTAGAGAGAACATAACCAAGGCACAGCGTGAAGTGGTGATGACGCAAGCTCAGGTCAAATTGATGAGTTTGTGACGATATCACGTCAAATTCGAGTACTGAGTCGACGCGATTCGAGCTTATGACCAAGGCACAGCATCATGTACATAGCCACGGGAACAACTGCAGGTAGATATGTGCCCGAATTTCTCACATGTGACATCATCACTTGACAACGAATGAACATGTTTAAAGATGACATGGTGAATTGAGGCTGTCGTGTGATGATGTAACCTGTCATCTACATAGTTTACACGCCGCACATTCATATTCAATACACGCAATGGCTCTTAAAACGCTTTGTAAGATTTCTTAGGATAGTAATAAATCTACATTAGAAGCGCCAAGATCTCGCTTCAATAGTACTAGGGCTGCTGATTGTAGAGCCAAATATGATTAACGCATGGCTTCACAGCAAGCGAAGGGCCGATTCGTACGTGTATCAAGTTCATATCAGCTCTGTACTCCTTGTTCAGCACCAGAAAATTGACGGTGCAATGAGCGTATCCGTTACAACTGGGAGGTGGCGAATGGGATACGCTGCCGATTGTCATGTGTACCAGGTTGATCCAAACCATGGATGTCATCCGGCCGTGCAGTTAGTTTGAATTTGAGTTGAAAAAAAGCCGGCAGATCCCACGCACTGTGGGAATCGATGTAATGCGAATCAGCCAGGAAGGAGCAAATCATGCTTTACATAATTTGCATGTTAAGTTTTACATGTTACGACCTGTCATTTGTGTTCGTCATACAATCACGTCGCAATATACCAATTTTGGTGTATGTCAAGCTAGCGTACTGGACGCAAGCGCACCATGAGCGTGGCATGTAAATGGCATTGTAGATGACATGAATGCCAAGATTTTCGTGTTACCACCTGCCACTTATGTTCGTTATACAGTCATGTCACTCAATACCAAATTTGGTGTATCTCAAGCTAACGCAACGGCCGCGAGCACGCCATGAGCGTGGCATGCAAGTCATGTCGCACATGACCAGTCATGATTTCCATATTACCACTCGTCATTTATGTTCGTTATACAGTCATGTCACTCAATACCAAATTTGGTGTATATCAAGCTAACGAAACGGCCGCGAGCGTGGAATGCAAGTCATGTCGCTCATGAAGTCATGATTTCCATATTACCACTTGTCATTTATGTTCGTCATACAGTCATGTCACTCAATACCAAATTTGGTGTATATCAAGCTAACGAAACGGCCGCGAGCGTGGAATGCAAGTCATGTCGCTCATGACATGTCATGATTTCCATATTACCACTTGTCATATGTTCGTCATACAGTCATGTCACTCAATACCAAATTTGGTGTTATCAAGCTAACGAAACGGCCGCGAGCGCGCCATGAGCGTGGAATGCAAGTCATGTCGCTCATGATATGTCATGATTTCCACATTACCACTTGTCATTTATGCTCGTCATACAGTCATGTCACTCAATACCAAATTTGGTGTATCTCAAGCTAACGAAACGGCCGCGAGCACGCCATGAGCGTGGCATTCAAGTCATGTCGCAGATGACAAGTCATGATTTCCATATTACCACTTGTCATTTATGTTCGTCATACAGTCATGTCACTCAATACCAAATTTGGTGTATCTCAAGCTAACGAAACGGCCGCGAGCACGCCATGAGCGTGGCATTCAAGTCATGTCGCAGATGACAAGTCATGATTTCCATATTACCACTTGTCATTTATGTTCGTCATACAGTCATGTCACTCAATCCCAAATTTGGTGTATGTCAAGCTAACGAAACGGCCGCGAGCGCGCCATGAGCGTGGCATGTAAATCATACTTTTCATGACAAGTTAGTCATGATTTTCATGATATGACCAGCCATTTATGTTCGTCACACAGTCATGTTATGCCATACCAAATTTGGTATAAATCCCATTAACGATATGGCCAGGAGAGCACAATATCATAGGCGGCTAGATAGATAGATAGATAGATAGATAGATAGGCTCAAAGTCGCCGAAGTTCGCTAAGAAATGCTTCGCATTTAAAAAGTCACAGTTTCGCCACATAACTGAGTAAGACAGCATAACTGAATAACTGAGTAACTGAGAAATAACTGAGTAAGACAGCAGTGATTTCCCTTCACTTTTGAAGAGACGGGTTTTCTTCCAGGGTGCACTCAAATGCTCGCGTATTAAAACGCCCAGGTGATGTACTCACGGGGCTAGATTTACTAGTGTGAAGATACAACCCACGCCTATGCATGGAGCAATGCGCTTGGCAGTCGGTAGCGCTCTTACTTGCCGGCGGTGCAGTAGACAATTTTCTGCAGCGGCGCACGGGTGCTGCCTTGTTTTATCACGTGATCGTAACTGGCCTTCCCCCCATCCAGTTGGGCCAGCCTACACATTGGGCCAGCGAAGCGGCCGTGGCCGTCCCACTCAAGGTGGTTGCAGCAGGGTGTAAGCAAGTCACGTGCTTGCGCCCCAAAACTTAGTTCTAAATGTAATCGCCTCAAAGTTGATGATGTTAAGACATTCGCGTTTGTTTGTTACGTACTGCGCCACGGCGATATGTGATATGCGATGACAAGTGATATGTTTATGGCGTATACATTTAACTGTTCTATTAGCAACCGGCAGTAGCTGAAGTTACGAGCCAACGTGACAGCACCCATGCAGACGCGACTGCTCGCCTCGGTCGGAACTCGCGCTTGCTGCTCGCCTACAGTCTTCACAGCAATAAATTAAATGGGGAAATCCGTTATTACTTTGAGTCAGTTCACGCTGAGGAAAAAGCTTCAGGTATGCTTTGTCTTTATCATTGATATCAGCTATGTTTATTTACCCATGCCTGCTAAACCTTGTCTCCGAGAATATGAGAATGAATCTTGGAAATATTGCAAAATACCTACGAATACATTGCTCTCGAAGCTTCACGAAGCAAATATAAAGCAAATAAATGCGAAGGTGTCGGACTTACGGGCCATACGAGCGCAGGGCGACGGCGTGATAAATTCGAGGCGGAAGGAAACTGCATCCACACGTGCCACCTGTTGACTTTTCCGGTGCTGCCATCTGCTCGCATATACTCGCGTGTGCGGAGACACTACAGTAACGCCGAGCAGACGTCGCGACGCGGGTGGAGACATTAAGCAGCGCTGCCTACTTTGGCGCCATGTAGTTCTAATTGAACAAACCAGCTACGGGAATTCGTCTATACAGGAGGCGGTTGTTGGTTTCGCAATGTTGTCACGGGGTCGTGACGCCTGCGAAAGAAGCAGCTGGCGTGTCCAAGAAGAAACTCTTTACTTGGCCGAACTTGTGGTCGAGAAATGGCAAGCAATACACACACATGCACTGATAGCGGCGAACAGAGCGTCGGCCGTTGATAACCTGACAAGCGGTCGATAGCGTTGGCTTTTATACATGTATCATCGAAGATTCTCGCGTTATCACTAGCGGTTGCGTAAGTTCCAGAACTAACTCTAATGTTCGATTATGCACGTAATCTCCTCGCCAGGTTCTAAGCTTATCTAGATAGTTTCCCAATCAATCGGGCGTGGTTTTCGCAAGGCAGCAGTTATATTGTAATTGGGTCATGCCTCCTAAATTAAAACGACACATCGCAAGTATGATTCATCCGGATTCGTCTAGGTGTGGCCTTCACAAGACATACGCACATCTCATCGGCTGCAGTGACACCGGTCCCGATTGTGATCACTGTCAAGTGCCGGGAACACTTGAGCACATGTTTTGCAGCTCCCCAACATAAGCACGTCAACGACAAAGACTTGTTTCCTCTACCGAACGATATCGTAATAGGTTCCTTAACTGATGAGGTTGTGCTGGGCCCTTGGCCTGACGCCAACAGTGCAACCATGGTCGTAAAAGCGGTCATAGCCTTCCTACATTCAACTGGATTGGATGCGCGGCTTTAGCACTGCACCAACCAATATGGAAATAGTGAGAAAGAAGCACGTGTGGCATTTCCCTTATGAAAAAAAGCCGGTAGATCCCACACACTGTGGGAATCGATGTAATGCGAAGCAGCCAAATCATGCTTTACAAAATTCGCATGTCATGTTTTACATGTTAGGACCTATCATACAGTCACGTCGCGCAATACCAAATTTGGTGTATATCAAGCTAACGAAACGGCCGCGAGCGCGCCACGAGCGTCGCATGTAAGTCATGTCGCACATGACAAGTCATGATTTTCATATTACCACTGGTCATTTTTGTTCGTCATACAGTCACGACACTCAATACCAAATTTGTTGTATATCAAGCTAACGAAACGGCCGCGAGCGCGCCATGAGCGTGGCATGCAAGTCATATCGCACATGACAAGTCATGATTTCTATAGTACCACTGGTCATTTATGTTCGTCATACAGTCACATCACTCAATACCAAATTTGGTGTATATCAAGCTAACGAAACGGCCGCGAGCGCGCCATGAGCGTGGCATGCAAGTCATGTCGCACATGACAAGTCATGATTTCCATATTACCACTGGTCATTTATGTTCGTCATACAGTCACATCACTCAATACCAAATTTGGTGTATATCAAGCTAACGAAACGGCCGCGAGCGCGCCATGAGCGTGGCATGTAAGTCATGTCGCACATGACAAGTCATGATTTTCATATTACCACTGGTCATTTTTGTTCGTCATACAGTCACGTCACTCAATACCAAATTTGGTGTATATCAAGCTAACGAAACGGCCGCGAGCGCGCCATGAGCGTGGCATGCAAGTCATGTCGCACATGACAAGTCATGATTTCCATATTACCACTGATCATTTATGTTCGTCATACAGTCACGTCACTCAATACCAAATTTGGTGAATATCAAGCTAACGAAACGGCCGCGAGCGCGCCATGAGCGTGGCATGCAAGTCATGTCGCACATGACAAGTCATCATTTCCATATTACCACTGATCATTTATGTTCGTCATACGGTCACGTCACTCAATACCAAATTTGGTGTATATCAAGCTAACGAAACGGCCGCGAGCGCGCCATGAGCGTGGCATGCAAGTCATGTCGCACATGACAAGTCATGATTTCCATATTACCACTGATCATTTATGTTCGTCATACAGTCACGTCACTCAATACCAAATTTGGTGTATATCAAGCTAACGAAACGGCCGCGAGCGCGCCATGAGCGTGGCATGCAAGTCATGTCGCACATGACAAGTCATCATTTCCATATTACCACTGATCATTTATGTTCGTCATACGGTCACGTCACTCAATACCAAATTTGGTGTATATCAAGCTAACAAAATGGCCGCGAGCACGCCATGAGCGTGGCATGTAAGTCATGTCGCACATGACAAGTCATGATTTTCATATTACCACTGGTCATTTTTGTTCGTCATACAGTCACGTCACTCAATACCAAAGTTGGTGTATATCAAGCTAACGAAGCGGCCGCGAGCGCGCCATGAGCGTGGCATGCAAGTCATGTCGCACATGGCAGGTCATGTCGCACATGGCAAGTCATGATTTCCATATTACCACTGGTCATTTATGTTCGTCATACAGTCACGTCACTCTATCCCAAATTTGGTGTATATCAAGCTAACGAAACGGCCGGGAACGCGCCATCAGCGTGGCAGGTAAATCATGCTTTTCATGACAAGCTAGTCATGATTTTCATGATATGACCAGCCATTTATGTTCGCAATACGGTCATGTTATGCCACACCAAATTTGGTATAAATCCCATTAACGATACGGTCAGGAGAGCACAAAGTCGTAGGCGGCTAGATAGATAGATAGATAGATAGATAGATAGATAGATAGATAGATAGATAGATAGATAGATAGATAGATAGATAGATAGATAGATAGATAGATAGATAGATAGATAGATAGATAGATAGATAGATAGATAGATAGATAGATAGATAGATAGATAGATAGATAGATAGATAGATAGATAGATAGATGCGCTCAAAGTCACCGAAGTACGCTAAGAAATGCTTCGCATTTAAAAGCACCCTCCCGATGCTTCTGAAATAACATGGAAATGCGAAATAAAGTGCATCCATAAATACAAGACAATGATAAAGCCAAAGCAGAGCCGTATGGTTCGCTAACGAGTATAAAATGGCTTAAGGCGCACGACATGGACGACTTCAAGTCTTGCGCGCCGCCGCTGAGAGTTCGTAATGCAGTCAGGGCCAACCTCGGAGTCGTGGGCTTCCGAGACGTCGATGTACCCTGTACGGTCCAAAGTATTGTCGAAGAAGCTTCTCGCTAATTCCCCCTCGGCGTACTGGTGTCCAGACCCATACACGGTCGCCGGGTTGGTATTCCATTGGGCGTCGTCGAACATTGTAGTGACGGCTGTCGTTAGTTTACTGGTTCTTGATGTGCAAGCAGGCGAGTTGTCTGGCTTCCCCGGCGCGCTGAAGGTAGACTGTGACGACGAAGTTTTCATCGTCCGTGATTTTGGGTTGCATGGCGTCGGAGCGTCGTCACCGGGTTCCTTCCGTAGACCAACTTGTATGGCGTCATCTGCGTCGTTTCTTGTACGGCCGTGTTCCATGCGAAGGTCACATATGGAAGGATGGCGTCCCAGGTCTTGTGCACGATGTCGAAATACATGGCAAGCATATCGCCAGGTCTTGTGTGCGATGTTGAAATACATGGCAAGCTTGTCGGCGAAGGTCTCATTCAGACGCTCAGCGGGGACATTGCCTACCACCCCCAGACGTTCAGTGGGGTCTCGGGGTGGTAGGCGGTGGTCTGGCGGTGACTTGTCTGGCTGTATCTCAGAATCTTTAAATAAGGTCCGCAGTAAGGGCGGTACTTATGTCGGTGATGAGGACCTCTGAGGCGTCATGACGCAAGACGATGTTCTTATAGAAGAACGTGGCTACCATGTTTCGGCGTATCGGGTGAAGTAGTCGCTTTCATGACGATCCATTTATTTCCGCAAGTCGACGTTAGGAACGGCCCCAGTAGGTTCATCCCGATCTGCTGGAACGGTCACCGATTTGGCTCGATCAGCTGTAGAATACCTGGTGGTCTTCTTGGTGGTGTCTTTGTCTCTGGTAGTCTCGGCATGTCCTTACGTAGTGAGCGACGTCGGCGGCAAGGCGATGTCAATAGTACTTATCCTGCATTTTTGCGACAGTGCGTGAAACACCTTGGTGTCCTGCCGTGGGATGATTGTGCAGGGCCTCGAGGATTTCTGTTAGCAATGCTAAAGACACCACGAGATGGTACTTGGCTCTAAGCGGCCAAAAGTTCTTTTGGACAATGCCGTTTCGCAACGAAAACGATGCAAGTGCCCTCTTGAATACTTTCGGAACAACGGTGGTCCTGCCCTCGAAGCCTGACCTCGATGTATTCTACAAGGCCCCTAAGTTTCGGGTCGGTTCACTGTCGTTCCGAAAAGTCGTCGGCACTTATGGTTACCAAGAAGCAGTGATCGTCCTGGTGGTCCTCGGTTGGCGGGTCGACTGGGGCGCGAGACAGGCAGTCGACGCTAGAGTGCTCTCGTCCGGACTTGTAAACGACGTTATTGTCTCAGACTCCATCGTGTGATACGGCCTGAAAGGTCCATCACGTTAGCTAGCCTGCACAAGGCTTGATGTTCGCTCACCACTTTGAATGACCTGCCGTAGAGGTAGGGGTGAAACGGTGACGTAGGCCAGGTGATGGCAAGGCACTCTTCTTCTATTGTGGAATAGATATTTCTGCCTTGGATAGCGACCGGCAAGCGTAATTGATGACCTTCTTCTGTCCGTTAGCATTCTTCACAAGAATGGCGCCAAGTACTACGTTTCTTGCGTCGGAGCGGAGTCTTGTATCGGCGTATACGTCGAAAAATGTAAGTATCGGAGGCGTCATCAGGTTTCGTTTCAGTTCTTGAAATGCTTCAACTTGCGCTGTTTCCCACCTCAATTCGACATCGGTCTTCGCGAGCTGCGTCAGTGGCTTGGCGATCCGTGAAAAGGCCTTGACGAAGCGTCTGTATAGACGCAGAAGCCGAGAAATCGGCGTACGGCCTTGTCGGTGAGTGGCGAGAAGTCGGCGAACGCAGCTGTTTTCTGCGAGTCTGGGCGCACTCGAGTCTTGCTGATCCCGTGACCCCAAAACAGGAGCTCCTCGTACGCGAAGTGGCACTTTCCTGGCTTCAGGATGAGTCTGAAGCATTTCATTGCTTGAAGTTCAGATTCAAGATGCTGGAGGTGTTCGTAGAAGTTCGAGGAGAGAACACGATGTAATCCAAGTAAACGAGGGAAGTCTGCCACTTCAAGCCAGCCAGTACTGTATTCATGACTCGTTGGAAAGCCGCAGGTGCCGAGCAAAGACCAAAGGGCATGAGCTTGAAATCGAACAGGCCGTCTGATGTTATGAAGGCAGTCTTTTCTCGGTCTCTCTCATCGACTTCAATTTACAAAGTGCCGGTCTTGAGCTCCATTGAAGAAAAGTACCTCGCATTGTGGAGTCGATTCAGGGCAACGTCTATCTGTGGGAGAGGGTACACGTCCATCTTCGTGATTTTGTTGAGGCGGTGATAATCGACGCAGAAGCGTAGGGTTCCGCCCTTCTTCTTGACTAACACCACGAGTGACGCCCACGTACTCTTCGATGGCTGGATGATGTTATGGAGTAGCATTTCGCCGATTTGTTTCATTACGGCCTCGCGCTCTCGCTCCCAAACTCTGTACGGGCTCTGACGGAGTGCTCTTGCAGTTTCCTCTGTTATGATGCGATGTTTTGCAACCGGGGTCTGCCTAATTCTTGACGACGATGAAAAGAAGTCCTAGTATTACAGGAGCAGGGTTTTGAGATGTTCCTGCTTATGCGTCGGTATGCTCGCGTTAACGTCGAAAGCTAGTCAATGAGCTTGGTTCGTCGTAGCAGGATCGCTAGACTCGGCGAGGGCGAAAGCGTTGCTGGCTTCCACAATTTCTTCGATGTAGGTGACCGTCGTGCCTTTGCTCACGTACTTATAGTTGTTGCTGAAGTTTGTGAGCATCAATGTTGCTTTCCCTCTTCGCAGCTCGGCTATTCCTCGAGCGCCGCCAATCTCGCGGTTGTTCAACAGGTGCTGGTCGCCTTCCACGACGCCTTGCAGGTGTGTTGATTTCTGACTGCCGACGGAAATGCTGATGCTCGTGCGAGGAGAAATGGTGACTTGGTCTTCCAGCAGATTGAAGGCGTGCTTTCCTGGCGGCCTCTGTGGCGGTAGAGATTTTTCTGTGGATAGGGTTATCGGCTCTGATTTCAGATCGATGGCTGCACCATGAAGGCCTCGGAAGTCCATACCAAAGATGATATCTCTCGAGCAGCAGTGTAGTACGACGAAGCTTGCTGGATAAATTCGGTTGTTAATGGAGACTCTCGCTGTGCAGATTCCCTCCGGCATTACCAGATAACCTCCAGCTCAGGGGCGTAGCCAGGGGGGGGGGGGGGGCTTATGGGGCATCAGCCCCCCCCCCCCCCCCCCCCAACTTTTTTCGTATTGTGATGTATCACCGACCAAAAGAGCTAGCTTCGCCGGAAATCATCCTCAATTTTTTCTAAAATTGCTTTTTGCAGTTGAAAAGACACTTCGGTGGGAACATTACGGACCCCTGGTGGTCCTGTATCTGGCTGTGAAGCGCATAATACCGTACGAAATATTTTGCAAAAGAAGGCGTAGTGCTTTGTATTGCCATTTTAGACGTGTCACCGCGAAGTAATAACTATTGTTGACACGCAGGACGCTCTGGATTAAGATATATAGAAGGGGCCTCCAACAAACCTCAACTAGCGGGCCGCAGTAACGAAGTTTAGTCTCACAAGCGCTGGGAGGACAGTGAAGATGGTGGATTCCGAGGGGGGGGTCGGGGGGAGGGGCAGAGAGTTTGAATCAAAATGTCACCAAACGCTGCCTCTTCAGAGAATAAAGAAATCCTTACCTGCATGGGTTATTCAGAAGGGCATTTGACGTCAGGCCTCGGAAAACATATGGATACGGATTTTCAGAATGACTAAAATCCGGACGCCGATTGTGAAACATGGAGTTTTCGTTTCACGGTGATGTTGCAACTTATCATGAGCGCATGGGGTGTGCCTCGCGCACAGGCACAAAACACTTGAGACCAGTCCAGTCTCTGCAGCTTGTCTGAACAAAGAACTATTATACGTAGTAGGCGGAGAAAATAATGCGAATATTATGTAGCAAACTCGCAAGCCTGTACTGTCTGAAGGCGCGGGCCGCTAGCAAGGGGTCCGCGGGCCGCGTGTTTTGTCCCGGCAAAGCACTATATTCTTAAAACAAAAGGCATCTACTAATTTGGCACTGCTAGGGTACGCCGATCAGCGGGGGGGTGCATCCCCCCTGTGGATAAGTAAGGGTGGGGGGGAGAGCACCCTTGATTCACTCCTTAACTGACCACTCTGACCTCTAAGTTGTTCTGATGCATTCAGTGCTGCCAGTGGGCTGACATTTTTTAGGTCAATCGTTGGAACACCCCCAACTTTCGTTTCCCTGTCCGAGAAGCGAATCCACATCGACGAAGCTGCTAAGGAGACTATAATGTACTAACAATCCTGCTTTGCCAAAATTACTTCCTTCTAACGGTGATAGTGCTTCGAACAGTCCTCTTTCGGCCAAAGCATGACGACTGTCTTGTGCTATATATGTGGCGTTTTTTTTTTTCTTTCATAACCAAATCAGAAAAGAGCTAAATTTCAGGGGAGCGTAAAACGTGCCAAAGTATACTCCTCTATTAAACTAATTGTATTTAAAATGGGAAAATTCCCCATCGTAACGTGAACTCAAAGGCATTTTGAATTTTAAAAAATCAGCGAAATCCTTTATCTGCTTGGATCAATCTGAGTCAAATCCATTAAATCAGTGCTGCTTCAACAAACACGACCAAAACAACCAACGTGACCGGGTCCAATCTGTTTCATTTGGGTCTCAGTAGCTTTCCTATATTGCTTTCATTCGACAACCTTCGCGCTCCATATCATGGCCTTCTTTCACTCCGAGACGGTATATTTGAAATAGAAGACAACTGAAATGAAGATATTGGGCACCGCTTTATTCATTGAAGAAGAAGTGAATAACTAATGCGAATAATTAACTAATGCGAATAACTAATGATAGAAGCCATTAGAAGCCATCTTTCAGTAAATTCCCAAGAAAATAGGCTCTACCCAGCCAACCCGACACCTCATGGAAGCGGTTACATCACTTACATCCGAAAACCCGTTACAAATTGCGGGCGAAGTTTTAAGTATGGGAGTCTATGAAAACAATCATATTTGGGAGGGTTTTCTGGTCACTAAAATGGGATTTGCGACGAAACTGTAGCATTGATTGGTATATTCCCCGGGGATTTATCAAATTCATGTCATGACCAGAGAGTCGTAATTATCAAACCCTCTTACCCTCCCATACTAATTTTGGTATACCCCAAGTTAAGGAGGTGATCACGAGAGCACCCAGACGTAGGCGGCTAGATAGCTGGATTGATAGATAAGTAGATAGAAATGCCAAAAGTGTCTGCAGTACGCAAAGAAATGCTTCGCATTTAAAAAGGCGGCGTTCGCGTACTACAAAGTGCACGGTAACAGAGCCACATCGGACGGCTTCCGTTAGGTCGGCTTAGGCTAATGCATAAGATACTCTGAGTTTGTTTTTTTTATAGAATCTGACTTCAATTTGTAGTACCAGCCCTTTAAATATTCCCACCTTTATATGTACTGCACATTCACCCTCTGAAATAAGGGACAACAGATAAAATGTGTATAAGTAGTAAGGAATAATCATAGTAAGAAAAGCCCAGTTAGATATTCTAAATCGAATAGACTTTTGTTTCAACTTAGGCACAGACACATGTCCTTAGCAGAAACTTTAAATTCGATGATTGGACTTGTCCCGTAAAAAAGCAATACTGCTGGTACAGCTCCGGCAAAGGAAATCGAAGGGTGCAATAGAATCAAGGAGCCTAAAATAGCGCATGTGTCGCATATATACTAAAATAGGTAGTGGAAGAAACATTGAGACGCAGTCAGGACCAAAACATCTTTGGTCTGTGTATATCTTAGGCAATGGAACGAAAAGCGCCAGCCACAAATGTAGCAATGACGCTGAAATATAAAAACTAGCTTTCATGTGACAAATGTGATCAAGAGATCGATATGGAAAGATGCGCTGTTAGTTTCACGAAATCTACCGTGAAGGGGCAGCACTATATTATTCTATTAATTGGCACTGATATGCTGGGTTTTTATGTATGAAACGTGCTACGCTCAATGTTTAGTGTAGGATCTTATATAATGCACACATTTTCTGCAGACTGTACGTAGGCAGAAGGGGGGGGGGGAGGTGGAAAGAAACACGAACAGTGCGGCTCTGCTGTTTCAACATTTATTTTCAAGCGGTTGTAGCCTGATGGTAATAAAGAGTCAC
The DNA here is from genome assembly GCA_030522465.1 of Rhipicephalus appendiculatus. Taxonomy (NCBI): domain Eukaryota; kingdom Metazoa; phylum Arthropoda; class Arachnida; order Ixodida; family Ixodidae; genus Rhipicephalus; species Rhipicephalus appendiculatus. The sequence goes on from JALIZH010027145.1 coordinate 343,901, forward strand.
TAGGAATCATCCCAAGATACAATCAAGAAACAGTTCTATCATTCATCTTTTTTATTGCCACCAATGGTCACAGCGCACCGCGCTGTTCGCGTTTCTCTCCCCCCCCCCCCTCCCCATTTACGTCGTGTTTACATGATATGCGTTCACGAAGAAAGAAATATTCGCTAGATCTTTAATTCGGTTATACAAAATAGTATTATTTTCCAGTCTATTTGAGCCCATATGCACCTGTTTCACGCCCGAAATGAAACACCGCACATAGAAAAATTACAGAGATGCCGCCAGTAGTTAGTGCTCAAAGGAAGCGCTGCCCTAGTGTTCAAGTGCTGCTAGTACATTTAGCATTAAGGGTTAACAGGCTAAACCTTCATCACTGTGGTTTTTGTTAGCGCTAATGCTATCGATGTTTTCGTAATTTCTAGGAGGAGGGACCCATGGGCACAGGTGAACGAAAGCGGGATTAAAGTTAGGCCTGTAAGCTACACGGAGGCAAGCACAAAGTATTGTAAGCTACTAGCGCAGGTGCCCGAACTCGCCGATATCCAATAAGCTTCTGACTCCGCTGATCGTACCTCCTCACTGGGTAATACGCTTCTGTCTCTTCTTGTCTCTTCTCAGTAGTAACCTTGCGCCACGTATTTCAAGTAATACGCCGCTCACGTTCCTGCCGTGTTGCCGGTAGGCTCCTTGTTGAGGCAGGTGACCTGGTTCAGCAGGAGCGAGCAGTGCTGGCATATTTGAGAGGTTCGGTTGCTGTCCACACTGGAGGTTGCGGAGGACCAGTGGAGCCCCGTAAATCCCCGAGACATCAGTGTCTCTAAAAGCCGAAAAATAAAAGAACCAATGAAACCCGGGCGGCATGCGATCAATTCAATCAATTCAGGGCACGCGTACTTGCCATCACCGTCGTATTCAGGAAAGCGGTCAGGGGAATCCCCGTCCGGCTGAGGTCAGTGGAAATCTTAATCAACAGATATTTGCGCAGCATTTCGGCTGTCGGCTTCCTCCACGAAGAACAAATGCGGAAGTTGTAGAATGTATTTACGGGCGGGTGCCTTCAATGGGCGTCTCGCCATAAAGTCTTCTCAGTAGATCTGATCCTGCGTCCTCTGAATTTTCACTGATATGCGCGCAGCAATGAGGAGACGGATAATTTCTTCTCGCGTTGGTGGCGTTCTATATTGCACTGAAGGTTATCGCAGAAGCAGGTTTTCACTATATTTCAGTAAATATTTCAGTTCCTCCTGAGATGATGCTTCCAGGATAAATAAAAATGCTCGTGAAACATACTCTCACACTTGCAATTATATCACTTGTAAACATGTCAGACTTGAACTTTTTTGCTCGCGCTCTCTTTCTCCGCAGCGGTTGTGTATAGCTGACCGAAAAAAACACATTTGTGCAGCTCGTCTCGGTCAACTAAGAGCGCCTGCCGTGCTCAAGTACGGGCCATTCAGAAGTGTAGCCTTTCGTTAAGCCTGGTAAAATAAACCTTGAACCATGCGCGTTATAGAGGATGATTGCCCAAGCAAGCAGCGATGCAGATAAAACGTGCCTACGCGAAGGCGAAATGCTGGCGACGCGTCGTAACACACAAGGGCAAACTGGACAAAAAGACTGCACAAGGTGCTGCGAGTCAAGTAGTTCCGTACTTAAGACAAACTTTCCGAGCCATAGGAACAGCAGCGAGACACGAGATCGTTTCTAGGTCAACGAGCGTCCAGCACGACTGCCCACGCAGGAGGGACCACACGGTGGGAACTAAGGCTAAGAAACAACGTACAGGCTCAAAGGAGTACGCTCAATGAGCCTATAGGAGCAAGCACAGCTCACGAAAGAGCTAGGATGTTGTTGTGGCGGCGGAAGAAGTGTTCGCTTTAAGAAGTGTACAGGGTAGTGACCGCGTTGGTGCGAACGCACGCCGTTGTGCTCGCGGCAAGGCGGTAATGCGCTTTTGCGCTCGATTCGCCCTCGCTTGTCGGGACCCAGTGTTATGAGCGTTGCCGCGCTCCTCGTACCAAACCACGGGGGGACTCATTCGCTGCGGCTCATTAAAGGAGGCTGCAAGAAAAAGGCATTAAAGTCACCTTAGCGAACTTGCGAGAGGCTGACTTTATTCCCTGGCTTTCTCTTCTCTGACCTCACAGTGTGACGGTGTTTTCGCTTATTGAATATGACTGCAAGCTTAGTATAGACGGGCATGAATTGCACAGTGGCTTAGTATTGACAGGCCTGACATCAAGGGGGTTGCACCCCCCCCCCCCCCCCCGATTTCTTTTTTTGCCATGGCATACAGAGCCCAAAATGACCCTCGACCACATCTGCCAGCCAGGCCCCCACTTCAATAAAAGGGGGTGCCCCCCCCCCCGAAAAGAATTCTGCCATCGCCCCTGGACTGGCAATAGTACTACAGACGGCCGAAGGATTTGCAACCTAAAGAAGCATGCGAATGACCACCTATTCACTGCCCGTAGAGCCTTCATTCTAGAGAACTTCAACAAGTTCATTCAGCATTCATTCAACAGATTCTTGTTTATCAATAACTTAGCGCTCTCGGCGCGTTGGTTCAGACTATTCGGAAGAGGAAACCAGCGAAATAAACGAAGAAAGTGAAGTAGAACAACCAGACAGGACAAATAGACAGGACAACATGGTTTTAAAAAGCAGCGCAAAAGGACGGTACACAAGATGAAGGAGGACACAGGACAAACGCTGAATCCTCCTTCATCTTGTGTACCGTCCTTTTGCGCTGCTTTTTAAACCATGAAGTTCAACCAACTCGCCCAGTTTTGTACGCTGAGACAGGACAACTTCACTTTTAGATAGATTTTCTGTGGAATATAAGAAACGTTATTTGCACATAAATCCGATTACGAAGCAAATTTACGATTCAGTTTTTTATAATGCTTTGTACTTTTTCCGCCACGATAGCCCCTAAATAGCTTAATAAATCTCGATACCCGTTGTAGCTCGCCTGTCTGATGTGTTAACTACATCCTGATCTTGAGGACTGAGTAGCTCTGGAAAGCGTACAATTTCGAGAATGATGCTGCATTTCAATACATGTTTCCTTAAATCATATTTCTCAGAAGTACTATATTGTTAGGGCACACTTATGTTTTATGCGGCCTTGCCGCTGTCTGGTCGGTGGTTCAACTAGTACAGAAGGACAGCGAAACGTTCCCCGGTAAACACCCTCGGTTCAAAGGACATATACTGGCCGGCGAAGAAGTTATGAAAGACGCAAGCAATCTTGAGGCCGAAATGAATAATTATCTGGAGCCTTCAGACTTAATCTCGGCTGGGAGAAAAGAAACCCATTTACACGCGTAGCCCTAGTTCACGACGAGTACGCCTGGGCCGTAAGGGAAGCCATTAGGCGAAGACGGCCGACAACGGCACCGCCCGCTCCTTCAGGAGTCGGGGGGTGCAGATATATTCTTGAGTGCCTAATAAAGCCGGCTAGATTAGAGGCGACAACGGCAGTCATTCCGTTTCGGGGCCCAGACTGTTACGCGGTGAGGGAGAGAGGGAGAGGAAAATACGAGATAATGTAGGTCACTCTCGTGGACAACGGAGTGGGGTGACTGACATAGGAGAAAATATTTGGGAAAGGATGACAGGAGAGCAAGGCTCGATTACAAATGCGGCTGTCGGGTATGGCATTCACGTGTTCCTGAAGTTATTCAGAGAATTCAGAGAGATTATATTGCGCGCGTCGTGGTGAGAACAGGGTGGATGGCGTGTTTTCATGTATTCGTTGAAGTGGTTATTGTTGTAGACCACGCGGATAAGGTAATTAAAGATAACGACTTATTACTCTTGCAGATTGTTAGTAGTTTTGCATCCTTCCTACGCCCCTTCAGACGTTAACATATTCGGGTAAAAAACTTACAACTACGAAACGCGTTCCAAGACCTCATGGTACATACCTGAACAAGTGGTTTCAATCACTTTGGTTAATTTCGGCAATAATAAAAGCTTTATCTAACATTATTTCGGCACTACTACGTTCGCTTGTCCCCATGACACCAATGTATTTCTCAAAACATTGAAGGAGAGCGCATTTCTATTAAACCTACGGAACATCTTGTCATTACGATCCTTCGGCATGAAGACGGGTATCAAACCGCGATATACACAAGTATAATCCCAGTGACGTCAAGAAATAATGGCTGGTGCAATAAAAAAGTCCAAGCAAGCGGCGTGGTCTCCAACTACACAATTAGTGGAGCACTTGCTTGTACAGCCATTTGACAAGAAGTTAGCGTACTGAATGTAGCAACCTCTCTCATTTTATATACTGTGCGCTGTATAGTTTCGTTATGCCCTTGCATTCATTGCCCCTCCCCCATCCCTTCTTGTCGTTCTGCATTCAGTTATGGGTGAAGCCATTGTATATGGCCTAACGAAGTCTATATCTGTAATAAAAGCGGCAATAGGGGTCAGTTGGTTGCACACTGAATTGAAAAAGTCGCGCAGTTGCCTAATTAGATTGATTATATGGGAATACATAACAGCACAAAGCTCTCTGTGTTGTTGCGCGTTGACGTATAATCGGTCCGTTCACGTTACTGCACGATTGATTCAAGGCTGTATGTGGAACTCAGCTTTCCCGCAATGCAGTGGTAATGGCAGTAAGTTTGTGAATTTCGACGGCAGACGATGATTCAATGCGCATTACGGCGATACAGATCCAGATGCACATAGCCATAGGGCGTGCGCACAAGGGGGGGCAGGGGTGGGGGCTGCCTCCTACCCCCTAGTCGCCTAAGGAAGGCAGGGGGGGGGGGGCGCAAAGTCTGCCCCATACATTGACTTAGTAGGGAGAGGGGGGGGGCGCTGAGACGAACCCCCCCCCCCCCCTGAAGGAGAATCCTGCGCACGCCTATGCACATAGCAATAAACACCGAGAACATTCTGATGAACCCGGTAAGCGCACGAAGACGGGAACAAGAAGACGACACAGAGAGCGCTTACCGGTTTCATAAAGTCACCGTACCAACTAGCTCGGACCCATCGTTTGATTTATAACATTCTGCTGCGCTAGTTGGTGCCTCTTGATTAAAAAAAACAAGTTATGCCGGTCAGCACTTCGTCCATGACGCATCACAGGGAGGTGCTTGATTCGGAAATATTTCTGCGTGCATGCGTTGGTACGGACCGTATATTCCTTCCCACCAGCTACCCATTTACTTTAGAAATTGCAAGAAAATATATTTTTACTTGACTGACTATCATTGCATGTCTTAGTCTGCTCAGATAAAATCACCTTAGATCAACAGAACGGACAGCCGGGATAGTTGGTCTTGCTTCATAACGAATTGAATTGCACAGCGCAGAATACAAGACGAAAGACGAAGAAGCGCACGCTTGCAAGCCCCTGTTTAACAGCACGGAGGCGCCATATATTCTAGAGACCCATACTTAGAGACGTACCATATTAACAAAAATGGAGCGAAGTGCATCAGTCAGCCCGCTATCTCCTTAAGCGATAAAGAAATTTAATTCCCGAATCTCACGCACAGGTGATAAATAGATTGTGGTGCCTCTCGTGTTCTTTTCGTTTGCTCCTAATCAATTTCATTTGCGCATGCGAGTACATGTTTACGCCTGTAGCTTAAGCAATAAGCCTTCAGTTGAGAGACAGCGCTGTCCATGTGCGCTTCTTCGTCTTTCGTCTTGTATTCTAAGCTGCACAATTCAACTAGTTATGAACCTTAGATAAAGGCAGGCAGCAGCGTAACCAGCGTCATTGATAATCAATCCTTGTTGGCTATTTCATTCAAGAAACTGCATGCATACTATCATGAGTACTTGCGTTTTGCTTTTAGAAAGAAAAAAACGTCCCAGTTTCGCCGCAAGGGTGAAGCTATGAATGCGATAGCAACGAATTGGAATGTCAAACGAAGAACAGCAAACAGATCGAAACGCGCACCGCGCTGCTCAAGAAGAAAGGATGCTTGAAAGGAACCCACAAAGGACAAGCGCGAACTAACAACGTTCACAGTTCGTCACTTAACGCGCTGCTCAAACGCAAAAGACGCACGAAACGTATGCACAGGTATACACATAACGAGCGTGAACTAACAAGTGTCACAGTTGTTACTTCAGAATGTTTGAACAGCAGGCTCCTTTCCCAGACGGGGCCTCTGCAGCGAGCGAAGCGACCATCGTGCGCTCTGTAACTTCAACACAATTCCGGTGAAAGCACACGACGTACATACACGCCACCCCCCATCACGAGATAACCGCGCGCGCACACGGGCGACTACTCCCCGTAGGGCAAAGTACACATCGTAGACGAGCGCACGCATCTCAACGAGCGGGCATCGAGCGCGGCCTTCGCAACATCTCACTGTTAATGCAGAGAACACGCTGGAATTCCCCTGAGATCGGTGTACCCCCAGCGGTAAATGATGCATATAAATATCTCGCCCTTAGTATGCTGAAGGGCGTGCACTTTCGTGGCCGAGTGGTTCAGCTCCGCGCGCTGTGGAGCGAGAGGTCACCCGTTCAATTTCGCGCGTCAGAAAACATTTTTCTGAATGATTTTCCTTTGTGGACTTTTATAAACTTTATATAAATACACGGGACATGACGGTAGAGCTGTGCGCCGCCGCCGCGCCGCCGCTGCCACCTATTTTTGCTCACGCCGGTCACGCCGCCGCCGAAGTTTCGAGAGTGTCCACGCCGCCGCCGCCGCCGTGCGATAATTGCGGCGCGCCGCCGTTAGTCTTTTATTTTAACCCGAACGGGGAAACTGGACGTAAAATACATCGCTTCACCGGAGTAATTCTCGATGTGTCGATGTAATGGACCCTCTATTTCAGCCGCCGCTGACTTCCGGGAGTTCGCCCAGCAGCACGCCCTCTCTTTCCGGTTCTTCCTCTTCAGCGTCATTTTGACGTCACGAAGTTTTCACAACTCTCGACTCAGACTAGAGAAACGGACACATATAGTAGGACTGCGCGAAAAAAACACGGACGTGTTTTTTTGTATGTGTTCAAGAATGCACCAACTAGCCCAAACGAGAGCTTTAATGTAGAGAAACGGAATGCGCCTCAACCACAGAGGGGAAAAAATAGGAGATAGTGCGCGTAGCATCTATAAGCCAACCTCCTCTGAAGGCGCTACCTCCTCGTGCTCGTGTCAGAATTCCCACCATGGTCTTGTTTCTTTTCTTTTTTTCTTGGTGAGCTCATAAGTAAAAGAACGAAAATTCACGAGCGAGCGTGCCTAGCGTACACAAATCAACCTCATGCCGCTCCCCCCCTTGTGCTCCATGCTCTGGTCACCATTCCCAGCATGCTCCTGTTTCATTTTTTGAATAGCTGGGAATTATTCTCGATGTGTACCCCTAGTGGACTGTCCATTTCGGCCGCAGCTGATTTGCAGGAGTTCGGCGACCAGCGCGGCCCGTGTTTCAGGTTCTCCTTCCGCAACGCCATTTTGATGAAACGATGCTTTTATATATCGATAGGTTAATGCACTTTTTTTCCTTTAATTTTATTCGATCAAGTCGATAAATGAATAGAGAAGTAAAGGCAATGAAAAAATTGGGGGGACCCTTAAGCTTCGCCTTTAAGTGTTGAACGTGATAGCGATATCCTGTCCCTAGTCCGTACTTCAATCCCTTAGTGTACACTATGTAATGCGTAGCATGCTTTAAACCACGAGCAATTATGCGCAGTAAATGCGGGAAATGTTTTCGAAGTTGCTATGCACCCACTACGTGGTATTAAGGGAATACGCGCAGTAACGTGTGTGCCTTTTGTAATGGGTACACGGCTTTGAACCACAATGTCGTTATGATATTCACATCTTCTGACGCCCGATGGCTGTGCACGCTACTTACTGCGATATTACATGTTGTATTGTGACGCCTGTATACAGGACGCGCGTGTTTGCAAAGCATGCAAGTTATTTTCACTGCAATTCCAAGCAGAGGAAGTTATTTTATATGTAATCACAAGCAGGAGTGTGGCTGCGTGGTAGAATACCTGCTTGCCACGCAGACGACCCGGGTTCGATCCTCATTCGGACCCGGAAATTTTTATTATTTATTTTATTTGCATCTTTCTCGATTTTTCAGTCACGGTCAAGATGATGATTTTTCGCTCACAACCAACGACGACGCCGCCGACGCCGGAATTTCTGCGAAACGAGCTCTTTAACGCTCTCGCGTTAAAACTTATAATAATTGATAGCTGAGCTAGTTGGTAGGTATTCATATTAAAACGAAACGACGGGAAAAAATAGACACAAGAGTGAAGTCAAGAGAGTGACCAGTTATCTCTCACGTAGACCATCACGCGCAACTGACTGATAGGTATCGCCTCTTGCCTGGGAATTCGCAAATAATTATTTTAAGTGCGCAGCACTTCAGGGGCCCGGGTTGCCGTATGCTGTCATCGTATGCTGTCGTATCTTGGCGAAACGCAGGCAAAACCACGTAGAGCATAGCCATCTCTAGGATATTGAACGCGCGTTAGCGCCAAGGAGAAGTCTTCTTCCTCTTGTTCTTCGAGCGCCTTGATGATATTAAGTGCGGAGCACTTTAGGGGCCCGGGCTGTCGCATGTTGCCGTATGCTGTCGTCGCTTGGCGTAAATCAGGCAAAACCACGTATAAAAATAGGAAAAAACAAGAAGCGAGGAATAAATAGAGAGACAGAAAGAAAGGAAAACATCAGACGAAAAATTGAAAGAGCACGAAAGAGAAATAAAGAAATGAAAAGAGAGGAAGAAATCAATAGAAATAAAGAGAGACAAAAGAAAGACCGAACAAACGGAAACAGAGAAAACGAAATATAGATTGGAGGAAAGAAAGGGAAAACCCAAGAGAAACAAAGAAGGCTGCCCAGCTCCGCACTTCCTTCAGGTTTGGCACCACTAGTGCGAAGCTTCCTTAATTTTGTTTTTTCACACGAAAGTGTTTTATGCCAGGGTCCACCGCGGCTCCACTGACGTATTTCCGTCACGGATATGACGTTGCAAAATATAAACTAACAGATTGCAAAAAAAAAGTTCCGTCACCGGGCGTCGAATCTACGACCTCTCGCTCCGCTTCGTGCGGCGCGAAACCACTCAGCCACCGAGCGCACGTTCTGTAGGTTGCTAACGGCGAGCTATTTATATACCCCATATATCGTTGACGGTCCTCAGAGCTTCGCGACTTCAGCGCGTTTTCGTCATCACTAGTGAAATGGCATGAAGGGCGCGAGGGCGCGCTCTTAAGGTCGTCGCCCCGCGCGTTGAGAAGCGCGCGCGCCTCCACAGTGCGTGGTCGCTCGTGCGCGCTGATTTCGTGCTTGGGGCGCTTTGTACGTCTTGTGTTTCCACTGCAAGTTTGCTTTGGAGTTACCGTGGTTAAAGAGTTCACAAAGGTCACTTCGCTCTCTGCATCGGCCGCGTTTACGAAAGGAGCACGCTGCTGACATACGAAGAAGTAACAATTGTGACAATTCGCGCTTGTCCTGTGTATACTTGTGCGTTCGTCTCGTGAGTCTTTCTTTGGGTATGAGCAGGGCGCTTTAAGTGTCGAGCTGTGACAGTTGTCAGTCCGCACTCGTCCTTTGTATGCTCATTTCGTGCGTCTTTTCTGCTTGAGGTGCTCGCTGCAAGTTTCGAGCTGTTCGCCGTTCTTCGCGTGACATTACAAATTGTTGCTGTATCATTCATTCCTTTGCCCTTGTGGCGAAACAATGCACAATAAACGCGTAACTACCTCTGTGAAGACGCGTTTCACTTTCGTGTTGTACCGATTCCTATCACAGAGGGACCAGCCATGTTTTTTTTTGTCTACCTTCTTTTCCACCTCTGTTGGATTTTAAGTGCGGAGCACTTTAGGGGCGAGGCTGTCGTATACTGTCGTATGCTGTCGTCGTCGCTTGGCGTAACGCAGGCAAAGCGACATACAGCATAGCCAGCTGTCGCACATTGATCGCGCTCTCGCGCCAAAATGTCTTTTTCCTCTTGTTCTTCGAGTGCCTTGGCGATGATATGAACGCAGGTAAAACTACATATTAAATATCCAACTGTAGCACATTGAGCGCGCGCTTGCGCCAAGTAGACATCTTCTTCTTGTTGTTCTTCGAGTGCCTTGATAATGTTATAAAGTGCTAAAATTACTACTATGGCTAGGGAAACACGATAACACAAACCAGGTATGAAAATTGAAAGAGGAAGCAAGCGAGAAATAGAAAGAGAGTGCAAGAAAGGGGAAAAAATGAGAAGAAACATAGAAACAAAGAGAGCATAACACAGAAAAAACTGAAAAATATAACAGGAAAGAAAGAGGGGGAGGAAAGAAAGAGAAAAGCGAAGAGAAACAAAGTAGGCTGCCCAGCTCCGTACTTCATTCAGGCTTGCTATAGGCGAACTTCCCTGAATTTTTGTTTCAGTTATCGGCGTTTGCGGTGTGTTGACTACTCTCTTGTGTCCGTGTTTGCGCACCCTGTCTTTTTAAGGGCCCCGAAACAGTCTCTGAACATACAAAATCGAGCGCGTTAACCTCTCTTGGTGGGTCTCTCTTTTTTGCGCATTTCATGACGCCAGAACGGTAATCCACGTGACATGTTTAGGGCACATACTCTTGATTGGTCCATATACAAGAAATATCAGTTGTAAATGGTTTCCTACCTTGCTTTGCCATGCATTCACTCACCCGTTCTTCCTCCCCTCGCATGATTATCGTGCGCGATGAACTGATTTCGCTCTATTTTGTGAGTTTCGGATGGCTCAAGCGGAAATAACAGCATGTAGCCCACGAGCTCGAAATCCGTATAGGCTCAACGCTTAGCGGTAGCATTGTACACGTGCTCCATGAAGAAATAAGTGTCAAGGAGCTATCGCCTGTCAGAATTGTAGTGAAAGCAAGAACGAAAACAATGAAAGAGGCCCTGGATTATTTGATTCTTCCAACGGAAGAACTCTTTACAGCGAAGACGATTCAGCTCTCCAGAGAAAGGCCAGCCCGCTTCCACGGTTTTTGTATATTTCTTGATTGCATAACAATTACATGGATACTCTGTACAGGTTTTCATCGTCGCCGTCATGTTCCCTATAAAGTACAAATCATTTACTTTAGTATGCGCATTGTATGCTGTACCCGCGAGTAAAAGCTCGCGAGCGCTAGCGAGCACTTCGCCTGAAGCGTAAATGAAACAAGCTGCCCATCTCCGTCGCAAGGAGGGTGAATCCAATAACATCACTCGACGTACGAGGCCTGCCGTCGATTGCTCCTCAACCAGAAAGCAAGCGCCTTGTTCTTCGTTCGCTGGACAAAGGAGTATGAAGGGACGCCCGTGTAGAGCGGCTGCGTGGCTTTGACTATAAGGGCGCGGTCGCGAGCGCTGTCGCGCGCGCTATCTCGGCAAGCATCCGCAAACGGCTCGTATACCCTTCTACGCGCTATGATCTCACCGCTTCGTGCTATGCCCACTGATACGACAAACTGAACGAAAACTGCTTCTTTCCAGGAAGCGGACGCATTCCCTTACACTAGCGTTTTGGAGTTTCGCGAGATCGGATGACAAAGAGTTAGCTGCTAGCCTTAGTTTGTTATAGCATTACATACTGCTACCGAAACCAGTACTTCACCCTTTCGAAGGAACAGATTTTTTTTTCAAAATTCAAGAGACACCCCCCCCCCCTCCCCCTGCGCCGCGCCGCCGCCGATCCGATGAACCCCACGCCGTTGACGCGCCGCCGCCGGAGGTGAAAACACCGGCGCGCCGCCGCCGGCAATTTTGGGACCGGCGCACAGGTCTACATGACGGTGACGGCAAAAACCAGCCGAGAGTGTCCATATAATTGCTATCGCAATAAAACTAAATTAAGAAATTTTACCTAACTTGCTCAATGTGGCCAGTGTCACACCAGCCGACATCTGAATAGTGTATGTATTTTTAAATTTACCAATGTGAGAGTACGAGCTAGTTGCTACTCCATAATTAGCAATACTAAGCGCAAGATACGTTCTAGAAACTTTCAAGAAGGTCTTTGCTCTTAGTAGTGTCGAATATTCATACACTTGCGTTCAGCATACACGCTTCTTATAAGGGTTCCATTACTTACTTTCTACACAAGTTATAATTAGTTAGAACGGTCTTTAATCATTGCTCTCTGGTTGCTCCATAACACGCTCTGCGCCATTTTTCTCTAGTCTTTGAGCCTATAGCGCAGAAAGCATGCCAGATACATGAAAGCACACGGATATGCTATTACGAAAGCTTTCGTCCTGCTTTCATCTTTGTGTTTTCTTATCATCTGCTTTATAACATCCGCTACAGTGTATACGTGAAGGGCCTCCTGTTGTAAGGTGAAATTTTCATCTCGGCGATAAACACAAACAACCCACAAGGTCACTGCGTCTATTCTATGACGCAAATCATTAATTAGGCTGTGATAAGCACGCGGCGATAATTACGAGATTTTTTTTATGCTCTGCTCAACACAGGCGGTAAAGGTAGTCAGGAAAGACCTGAAAGTGACCGCTCCATCGCCGAGTGGATAATTTTTATTTTCAGTTTATTAACGTTGTGGCGATGAATAGGATGTGGGACGTTGTACCTCTCGGTACCTTTACACAGCCACGTCTCTTTGGAAGCATTTCATGAGGCAAGATATGGTGCGGCATTCATATGGTGGCTCCACACGCAGTATTTTTTGTGAGCACCAATCACAGTTGAAGCAAGGAGCCTGTAAGTTCAAAGGCAGCAGCACTCGGTTTGACATTAGGTGGGAGATTCAACGGACATAAAAGCGCCAAATTAATTACCGCCCAACACAGAAGCTCTAGCGTTATAAAAGCCATGTTTGTATTCGATGAAAGAATGAGCTTTTGTAAACCTCCATGGTATTGACTTAATCCAATCGCCTAAAATGTGGAACAGTGCCGAAAGATGTCGCTCTGTGGAGCTATGCATGCAAATTTGAAAATCGCTGAGGTTAATTAAAAAGATTCGTTGCAAATCATGACCTTCACTTGGGGCGTATATAGTTCACGCAGTTGTCGCTCTGTCAGAAACTTTTCTCGTTGGGTTACAGCCCTCGTTGAATGGATTCACCTGTTTATAATAGACACACTAAAGTTAATGTGTAACAAGAGCGAAAAGATTCAGTCGGGTTGATATTTGATGGGTGTGATATTTGATGGGCAGATATTTGATGGGATGCAGGGTGTGATGGCTGCTAGCGTGCCGGCACCCATCACACTCTGCAGTTCTAAAATTTGTGCGGCCAGCACACTTCGCTCTTTCGTGTAGTTCACCTCATTACGTTCTGGAACTGTACAACAGATACAGAGGGACATGCGCGTGCTTACTAACAGATTGATAGTTCCCAATCCCGAATTCCTAGGACTTCTGCACCAAACAGATGGCCACTCGACGGGAAGCGTAATCGAAAACATTTGCAGAGGCTTCTAATGACACGAATAACCATTTTTAACCAGGCCTACTCCACAAATATCTGGTTCCGGATCACGACCAAATTAAACATTTCTTTCACTGTCTTACTTGGAGCCAAAGCAGAGTAAATGTACTTGTCCTTGGTGCTTCCTACATATTTATCAGGCTTGCTAGCTTTAATTAAGCACAGCACTTGTGCGGCTGGATTCCTGGCTTATCGCCTATATAGATGGCACGCTTCACTGAAGCCTTGTTTCTATTCCTTAGATCAAACTAAAGAGCTTGCGCCCAAGTTTCATAGCATTTCCTTACGGTTTTCAATACGGATCAACTTCTTGGTTAGCGGAACAGTGCTATAGATAGTGCCGTTTTAATAAATAAATAAACGCGACATTTGATGAAACATGTACAGTAATGTATTTGCGCTGTGGTAACATCGTGACGTACTTCTTTATCCTCGCTCTATACAGTTGGAGTACAGAATATAACAAATGTCGCCGTGTTTTCTCAGTGCTAAATTTTAAAGTGCACTCTTAAGAAAAAAGGCAACTATTCTTAACTGCAGCAATTACTGCCTCTACGTCAACATTACTTCGTTTCCTTAACATCCTACAACTACAGAATTTTGTGACAGTACGTAAACATTCCAATGACTTGAGCTTATGTATTTGTAATAGATTGGACTTGATATGAAAATGGTGACAGCACACACTAGCCTTGTAGGTGCAAATGTTTTGTTGGGTTCTTATAGTTTACTGGTGTTAGGTAAGCATAATAACAACGCTGGGACAGTTATGGTAGTCAAAGTTATAAACATTGTAATGTTTCCCTGTAGGTAGTAACTGTAACGCCTTGTCCTACAAGTAAAGTTACTAACCTTCGCAGTTACCACCTGCAGTTACTACATCAGTATGCGATATTGAGACAAACACTTACTACTTCAGAGTTGGTAGATAATACCACTTTTTAAGACAGTGATTATTGAGATTCCGGTCATTTTTAGGTGGGCCACATGATGGCTCCAGAAGAAGTTGCCCTCTGCAGTCGAATTGAAAGTTAGGCAAGTGGGTAACTACGATTGTTGAAACTTCAGCGCGCACGAACAACAATGACTAACATGCGCAAGTTTGTATCCAACACTGTGTCCTTGTCTTGTGTGCATGCTTGAATTTGGCCATAAAGTCACGATTTGCAACGATTCGTATCAGTCTATACATTCTGTAGCACAGAACTGGCTGGCTATTATGGAATATTGGGCATTATATTAATAATAATATCTGGGGTTTTACGTCCCAAAACCACGCTATGATTATGAGAGACGCCGTAGTGGAGGGCTCCGGAAATTTCGACCATCTGGTGTTCTTTAACGTGCACTGACATCGCACAGTACACGGGCCTCTACCATTTCGCCTCCATCGAAATGTGACCGCCGCGGCCGGGATCGAACCCGCGACCTTCGGGTCAGCAGCCGAGCAATGTAGCCACTGCTCCACCGCGGCGGACCTGGGCATTCTATCATCGACTTACTTGTGAAGGAGGCTACGCAATGTTTTTCGCAAGCGTACAGAGTGCTCTGTCGGGATTTCTGGCATTACAGCCCGCCTGCCTTAATGCAACTGTTGGAAAGACGAATGTGTGAGGACTTTCCGACCATGAAAGCCTCATAGCATCAATCAATTAATCAATCAATCAATCAATCAATCAATCAATCAATCAATCAATCAATCAATCAATCAATCAATCAATTTCATTTGGCATTCACTACAACATCACCTTCAGCGTCAGCAAGATAACGAATACGAGAGCTTGTTTTCATCTGCCTTGGTGCGCCTCAAAAACTGCAACAACGTTCTTCGCCAGGGACAATGTTATCTGTGCGTATATTACCACAGACGCAGTTAAATCGCACATTCGAGCCCTTTCGCGGCCCCGGTGATAACGCCTTACTTCTCTTACAAAAAGTAGACCCGAAGCAACTCGTTCGAGCACTGCAATCTCTTGCAATTTAATATCTTCATTTAAGTTCAAAAAAGTAGCGTCACCATCATGTCCTTTTGGGTGTCGCCGGAAATCATGAGGGCCTTTTTTCATCACAGTTTTTAGAAAAAGGGTCAATTCCATAACTTCTGCCCGGGAAGCAAGCCACTCTACATCTGCGTCATCACATGTAGTACGCATTTATTCATAATTATGGCTCTGTTTTACTCTAACCAAACCGATGGTGCAGTAATCATTCTATACATAGCAACCCTCGAGAAATTCCATCTTAATCACGTTACAATATCTACAGGCTCTGTTTTCCCTTACCGTAGCGAGGTTCGTGTACTTCAAGAACTACCACGTTTAGGGTTATATTTAGGCATTCGGTCTCTGATAACAGACTAAGCTATTATCAAGAGCATGAGAGAGTGATAGACATAATATTGCCGTAGCTTCCTGGGCATTTCAGCGTGAAAGTACCGACAAAGGCTCCCATGAAGAACATGAGGAAAGAGAGAAACCACCGTGATTTCTTTGACGACAGCTGCTACGGCACCGCGTTATTGTGCATAGATTTTTTTTTCTGAGAGCGTAGAATGCACCAGAATTAATGAAATGTCACTTGCGTGACAAATGTCAAACAAAGAATACCAATTAAACGGCGATTATTAACGTACATAAGTTTATTAACGTACATTTTGCAGAATCTGGGAAAGTGCAATATGCACGTCAGCGATGAAAGAAAAGTGACAGAGTGAAGGCAGGGAGGCAAGGTCCCTCCTAGTCTTTCCATGCACATTCCTGATGCGTTTTCCTCTCAACTTCCTGGATATATTTAGATATGCGCATGGCCTTTATCGCAGTTTTTTTTTCTCTTGCCTAAACGAGTAGGAACCTAACTGTCTATGATTTTCTTTGTTTTTTTGCATGGTAGGAATCTTTGCGAAGCCTGACATTGCGACTGTTGGCTCATTTGCTTCTTTGGGCAAAAAAAAAAAATGTAGCGAAGAAAAAACATCATGACATCCATTTCTGCATGCGAAATACTTGTCGAAATACCCTGGAGTGGCTAATCCTACAATCTTGACTAATCGCGTTCCACAAAAAATATTTATTGCTCAAATTGATTGTTCAGAGAAAACTTGTCTCTCAGGTAGTTAAATCTTCAACCTTGAACAAAAAAAAAACTGAGCATTGTTCAAAAAAGGCATAGAGAGACATTTAAGACGTCTGTTAACGAAAGAGACATTCAAGACGTCTGTTATCGGAATTAAGGAACACTTGTTCGAAAGTAACGCGTCTGTTTGGTCTGTGCCTTACCTTTCTCTTCAATTCCACCTGTTTCGGGCACCATCCATTTCCATCCCGTCTACCGCACCATCTGAAGCGGAGTCACGACAGATCAAAAAGTGCGCCAGATTTTGTACAGGCAGCGAGCGCGAACGATATACCAACGGTGCCGATAAGTTTCTCGTCCCTGCTCCTGAATTCTTTTTTTTCGTCAAAGGCGAAAAGATTTGTTGCGACACCTTTTCCCGGCGCCACCCTTTCGATTGCGCTCCCGTGCGCTCCCCCCCCCCCCTCCCCTCATTCAGCAGTGCACAGCCGTTCTTTTCCCTCGCTCCCGCAGGAAACCGGGCTCGTTCAGCCCGCCTTCCGGCGTGACTCGCTCTCTAATGATTGGCCGCCCAAGTCGTGGTCACGTGGCAGTGGACGCGCGCTTCCATAAAAGGGAGCCGTCGCGCGGGCGCCAAACTCGGAGCGCCCTGCACGGCACGCCGTCAATCGTTCACTCCGTTCTTCTACCGCAATCACCAACTGCATCCCGAAGCACCAGCAGTTTCACTAGTTCACAAGTTGCAAGCGTACGCTACCTAGCTTAAAGTAAAGCGTACGGCTTTGGCGTCTCCCTTTGTTCGCTATTATAAAGAAAGTAGTCAGTATATTAATCCGAACGTCGCGTTGTTGCAACAGCTAACTGAAGTACAGCTAGTCCAGCTAGGAGAGTTGACGTTATTGGCGTAACTGAATACAGTCGTAGAGGTTGAAACAGGCTCGAGTCTACGTTGTCACCACTCCGACAGCTATGGCGTCTTCTGTCATCATGCTACTTCTCGTCAGCATCGCATTGTGCTCGCACTTCAACGTAAGTAGGTCTTCTCCTTTTAATATCAAGACCTGGACACTCTAGGAAGCAAAGAAATTAAGAAGTATGATTAACAGAGTTTATCGTCTGCTACCATGTAGAGACATTTTTGCGGTGCATAGGCAGTAGTACTGGAAAATAACTGTACCGCGTTCTTGTTTCAGAAATTCTTTTCAAGCTTGCTTTGAAATTTAACGTTACTGCAACAAGTAGTATAGTTCTTTACAAATGCAAACATACAGCGGGGAACATGGAAGCGAAAGTAGATCACATCTTCACAGAGCCCACAAATTGAAATTGCCACAGCACTTTTAAATTTGGTACTTCTTGACAACTGCCATCAAACGAGTCGGAAAACCTGCAAAGCAACTGCAGCGATCAAAACGAGCGAGCAACTATTTGCCTTAATTGCCACTTTGAATTTCGACAAAAATTTCATTTCTCTAGTTTGTTCCGATCGAAGCGCATTTTTGTTTTCCCAAATAAGTAGATACAGACACAGCTTTCTCATATGTACTATCAATGCATGATTGTCCCTTTATCGATTTCTAGTTGAAATGAGTTGAACACGAATCTTTTTTGTCGGCCATGATGACACAGTGGACGTCTCAGGCAAAGTAAAAATCGTTTTGAAAACCGATGAGATTAAAACGGATGCAAGCATGGAGTATATTTTCGTCTGTTATAGGGCTCGACGTTACATGAGAATATTGTATTGGTTATCATTTCGGAATATCGAAAGACTTCAAGAGGCATTGCCCATGGCGTAACAAGAAGATGAAAAGTGAGGCGGGTGATTACCAATTTCTGGGGAAAAAAGAATGCGCTCTCCTATTAGTTTAACTTCCGTGATTAAAAGTTATTTTGATATATTTCTGGGTAATTCCAGTGGCGCAGCATCTGTGCTGCTTTTGACACATTACAGGTGTTATTTCTGGCAAAGTAGGCACAGATTCGGCGTCTTCGTACACCAAATATTTGATGCTTTGTCATTATAAGCATAATTATGGTAGGCTATATTTCGGTCGCCGAAGTCCTTGAACAAGTATCATATCTATCTTTGTTGCTTTTGTTTGCGAGTACACACTTTATTACTGGCATTCTTTTCTTAGCGTTTTCAAAAGGGACAAATGCTTGGTAGGACTATTTTTAGGTTCTCAGGCATTTAAGAGGGAATGCCGTTTGACTCAATATATCGAAATCCTGCTTGGTGTAAGAAACGCAGATGTTGAAGACTAATTAATGCCAGCTGTTCTGTAGAGCCACTCAATAGAAGTTAAAATGTTTTGCACTTGGCAGGTGAGTTTTGATCAAGCAAGCTTCATGACGCATTATGACCCTTGATGACGTTGCAGTTTCGCCCACGGAGTGAGGCATTGACGAAAATAGCAACACATTGACTCCTACACGGAATATTTTATTAGCCTTTTATATCGCAGTAAACATCTCCTTACTATTTATATTGCCAACCGGGCTCTCAAGCACGCACTGACGAGCCGAAACATAGCCCACTCGGCGACCGCGAAATCACGGTGTCTGAGCGTTGGCGTGATCAGCGACGCATGTGAAGGTAAGAGAATGCTGCGCGCTATATGCTTCGGCGCATACAGACGCAACGGCCGGGTGAGCTCTACAAAGAGATGTATGCCAGCCCCCTCAAGTCTGTCGTTACTGTACCCGCGGGAAGCGTAACAGTAATATATTAGCCGTAGTCGTAGTGGTGAGCGAGAAAGAAATTGCGCTTCTTCATGCAGCACATAACGATGCAAGGTGCATCATCGTAGGAGAAGCGCAAAGGGGAGTTGAAGAAAGGAGCGATCAAATAAAAGGAAAAGAAACGCGGGAGGACGGCGCCAATCAAGACAACGTCCCTCTCGGGTCACCCGCCAACCTTTTCTTTCACATTCACATTGAACGACTTGCGGTGCGCGATAAAATGACGTAGCCAGTTGCAGTTTTAAGAACACCACGGCGACGGCGTCGCCAGAAATTCGCCCGTACTGTCCCTATATTCGTAAGAAACGATCCCCTGTCATATTTCGCAAGATGTTCGGCAGCGATGCAAGTTGCGAAGAAACAGTCACCTGTTGTGTTTCGGTTTCTCTTAAGTGTTCTTCTAGTTCTGTTAACGGCTTGAAATCCGGGAGCAAAATCAAGAAGAATCACAACACGAGGAGGACGTCGACACGATGCTGGAGCTATCAGATCATGGATCAGAGAGTTGTTTAACTTTATCGCTCACTGAACGCTCATTCTACCTCAGAGGTGTTTGCACTACGCCCCTTAATAATACTTTCCGTTGCAGTGGCCCATAATGGAAACCTTCAACAGGAGCTGAGCAGCTGAACACCATCGGCCACTGTGGGCCACGATTAAGTAATGTCTGGTCCGTAATTCAGATTGTATATGTTCAATCATTACCCAGGCTACTTAGGAATTCATTTCATCATATCACTAGAGCACAACCAGACTTGCACGTCACGTATTGCAGGCAATCAATTATTTCTAATCGATTACAATTTGCTGTAATGTTCTAACGATTAATACATATAAGGAGAAAGAATCAATTTTTCCTGTTATCATATAGGCAATTACAAATGGCAATATATCAAGTTCCTCAGACGTTCTCAAAATTCACCCACGGACGATTTCTTCAGCTTTCGGCTGCTTAAAGCGCGCTCTTCAAGCACGAATAGCCATAAGTATGCGTACGGGGGGGGGGGAGGGGGGGGCAGGTGGTGGAGCGGCTGCTCCCCTAGTCACTTAAGAGGGGGGGGGAGCGCAAAGTCAGCCCCATACATTGACCTACTAGGGAGGGGGGGCGCTGCGACTCGGGTCGGGGGGGGGGGGGGGGCGAATGGTCAGCCCCATAAATTGACATGATAGGGAGAGGGGGCGCTCCCCTGAAGGGGGAGAGCCCCCCCCTCCCAATTATGGAGGGGGGGGGGGCGCACCTTCCCCCCTCCCCTGAAGGGGAACCCTGCGCACGCCTATGCGAATAGCAATGAAGCATATTGTCATGACTGAGAGGCATGTTTCAAAGCGCTGCGCAATCATGAGTCGGCACGCAAAATTCACGTATGGTACAACACCATGTTTTTCTCTAGGGTGTGCATTTTCAGCGTTGCAGCAGACGCCTTCATGAGGAAACGCGGAAAAATGATCGACGTAAACTTCGACGTACAACTGCTGCTGGAACTGGACAAAGTGTAGAGGAAAAAAAAAACGTCAATTGTATAAACGCAAAAGCGCTGTTTAAAATATCGCGTGACATAAATAGCGAGGGCCCCGGAAAATTCGAGTTTGAAAATTGATTCCCGCACAAGCATACATCAAATTATCGTCTCAAATTTGAAGTTGCACTTTGAAAATTTGATACTGTAGCGTGAGCATATAAATAAGCTTTGAAGAATATTTGAAGTACGTACGTGCAACTACTCATTTTTCCCTAGTCGATTTACCTGGCGGCCTCGCTATTGATGCCACGTTATATGTGTAAACATGTGCTACCATAATAAAGAAGTTATATGAAAAGTAACGTTGGAAGTAATCGATTACTATGGAGAAAATTCTTGGTTGCGTTTTCAAGGCTGTAATTGTAATTGGTTAATATGACCACCAATTATATAATTTTATTCTGTTAAGTGTTTTTTTTCAGTCATGCTTACAATTCTCAGCACAACTTAGCAAGGACAGTATGGTTCAGAATTCGGTCACTGCGTCCACAGAAATTGCCTCAATGTCGTATGCGTGACAATTAATAATTGAAGGTAACATCGGCAGAAATTTGAAACTAAAAGGATTCACGATTTTTTTTTAATATATTGCTCTTGAAAAAATTCGCTGCTTCTGTCTTCACGATGCATTTTCATGCACATTTGTTATCCATACAAGGAGGTTTAAAGGCACCAAAATATTTCATGCTGGAATTTTATTCTCCATAACTGGCCGAATATTTGATTTTGTACTTTTTTCCTGTCATCTCTCTTAGGCATATTAATTACTATTTAAGGATCGCATAAACGTTCAGCAGCTATGGTAAAACGCAAGAAGGCGCATAGCAAATTCCAAGCACCGACACGCAGCCTATCCATAAGCCCCCGAGGCCGATGACAGCTGCACGGGCTAAGCCTTATTACTCAACAAGTTCTGATAGAAAAACTTCCAACATACAGCTGCCGCATTTTCTGTCGGTTCTGAGTGCACCGCTTATCGTTACGTAGGCGGCATTTCCTGCGATGCATTTAGAAAGCTTACCCTACATAAAAGTACTTCGCTGTTAGACGGCGCTTAACATGCGTAACAGCAGTGAAAGCGATAACGACGCTAATGCCTGCTTTATGGGTAGTCGTGGGTGCCGCTTACGTAATACACGCGTCGTAAACAAGTACAGCGGCGGAAGCCGAGTTTCTGCGATGGCTCACGCCCAGTGACATGTCAAAGGCTTTTGCTGCATGCATGCGCCGGAATTCATTGCTGATTCGTGAAATGCGTCACGAAAGGCCATCTTTCAAGCACTTCTATGCGGAGTGTTTAATGGCACACTAAACGGGTGTCGTTAAAGCACCTCCGACCAGGAAATTCATCATCGCTCCTTCTTATCAAGGCGAATGCCTCAGATGCCTCATCCAACCGCAAAAACTGACCGTAGGCTTCGCCGTCCCTCGTCGGCGGCGTCAGCACGATTGATGCAAAAAGGTCATCATCACGTGATGATGTCAGAAATCGTAAATCTGTGACGTCATCACGACGTCACTTCATCACATCGTCGCTTTGTCAGAGGCGGGTCGATCACGAAGGCAGCGCAGAACCACGTGACGCAAAGAAAGCTTGCAATGCCTCCTATACTGAAGGCAGTGCAATACCATGTTAGGGTACAGAGAGATTTCAGAAGTGGGCGGGGGAGGTTCAGCACATCGACAGAGAAGAAGAAGATGGCTTTTCGCCTTAGAGTCGTGTTAGGCGAATGCATAAGGGACCCTGTCAGACTTTTTTCATATACGTACATTAAAAAGAAAATTCGTAATCACAGGTAATAAGGATGCGTTCTAAATAGTTTCCTACTGACAATGTGCACCGAACCTTAGTGGGAGTATGATAATAGTTATCACATTTTATTGATAAATTGCAAAATCATATAATTTGTACTGCGTTGTATGTCACTATTTTAGGCAAACGTGACGAAAGGTAGTATTGTGTCCCAGTTCTTGTGATCGGGCTGAACATACATGGAGATCATGTCTGACAAAGTTCGATGAAAACACTCGGTGGGACCATTTGTCTGCGGATGATATGCCGAGGTGGTCTTATCGATGGTGTCAGACGCCTGTAGGAATTCAGCGAGGACATGAGAAAGAAATGTCTTGCCACGGTCACTAAGGAGAACACGAGGGGCTCCGTGGCGCAAGATAATGACACGCAGGACAAAGTCGGTGACTTCGGAGGCAGCGCCAGAAGGAAGAGCTGCCGTCTCAGCGTAGCGAGTTAGGTGGTCCACGGCAGTAACAATCCAGCGGTGACCGGTGGGTGTAAGCGGAAGAGGTCCGTATAAGTCTATGCCCACGAACTCGAAGGGAGCGGACGGGCACGGTAGAAGTTTCAAGGGGCCGGCGGGAAGAGACGTCGAACTTTTCCAGTGCTGGCATGACGAACAGGAAGCGACGTACTTGGAAACACTAGTGAAGAGACCAGGCCAGAAGCAGCGAGTCTTGATGCGATCGTAGGTTTTGTGAAAACCTCCGAGTCGTCGTGAAAGGTTGCTAAATCTTGGAGTGGAAGTGAGGGAGGGATGACCGGGACCCATCGGTTGCAGAGAGGATGGTAAATTTGCCGAAGTAGCGCTCCATCGTGAAGTTTGAAACGCGTGAGTTGTCGTCGCAAGCGGCTGTTGGGAGCACAGGGCGAGCCAGTGAGCCAGTCGATGATTGTGCGGCAGTAGGTGTCTGCACGTTGTAGCCAGGCGAGGTCTGCGGACTGAAGGAGATCATCAGGCGCAGTGAACTTGATAGAACAAAGACTAGTCGTCTGCGTGGTCGCTGGACTGAGAGGTGCCGAACAGCAGGTAGGTGCGTCATGGTTGTTTTGCGACAGCAGACAGCGCGACAAGGCACGGCATCTTGGTGTTTCTTACCCGACCTGTATGTGACACTGCAGTCATACTCCTGCAGTCGGAGCACCCAAAGGCCTAGGCGTCCTGACAAGTTCTTCAGAGAGGACAACCAACAGAATGCATGATGGTCCGTCACAATTGTAAAGCGGTGGCCGTACATATAGGGGCGAAACTTTTGTACAGACCACACGATCGCCAAACGTTCTTGTTCAGTGACGGTGTAATTCCGTTCAGCTGGAGAGAGAGTACCACTGGCGTAAGGCATGACTTCCTCTTGCGAAGCGTGGTCATGCTGCAGCAGTACATCTCCGGATTCCATGCCCACTTGCTTCAGTGTGTAAGATAGTAGGGGCTGTGGGATCGAAATGGCGAAGAACTGGCCCTGACGTGAGGCATCGCTTGAGGGTCTAGAAAGCAGCTTCACAGTCATCCGTCCAAACAAAGGGTGTACTTGTGGTCAGAAGTTTGTGAAGAGGAGCTGCGATAGTGGCAATATCATGGACAAACCGGTGGAAGTACCACGCTAAGCCGAGCAAGCTGCGAAGGTTCTTAAGCGTGGTGGGTTCAGGAAAGTGCAAGACAGCGGCCACCTTGTCGGATCAGGTTCAATGCCATGCTTGCTGACGACGTGACCCAAAACTTTGATGCTGCGGCTCTCAAACCGACACTTCTTGGTATTTAGCTGGGGACCGGCTTTGGCTAGACACGTTAGTACCTCGTCTGGACGGTCTAGGTGTTGTAAGAAGCTGGGACGAAAAGATGACGATGTCGTCCAGGTAACAAATACAGGTCTTCTATTTTAAGCCCCGCAGTACCATATCGAATGGTTCGCTCAAATGTGACTGGGGCATTGCAGAACCCCAAAGGCATCCCATTGAATTCGAAGATGATGGACTAAACAGTCCGCGCTCACAGTATTCCCCCCTTCACGAAAGCGGTCAGCAAGACGTCCATTTAATAAGGGTACGAGCGCCGGATATAGGGCTTCAGGCGAGCACAGGGGCTATCTCGGTACCGCGACGACGGCGGTCAGAAGCCATACTAACAGGAGCGACGCGATAATTCACGGCTTATGTTCGTTCAAGTACGGTGTAAGGATCCAGGTATCTGTGAACGAATTTTTCACGGCCCCGGTGTGCGAACAGGTGTCCAGAGGAGCACTTTCGTCGCCTGGGTGGAACGACACAAATCTACGTGTCGCATCCCAACGAACTTTCCGCTTGGCCTGAATGGTAGAGGTGTTGGCGCGGGCAATTTCCCGGCAGCGGGCGACGCGGGCAGCCAACTCTTCTGGAAGGGACGCAGATGGGACAGAGGGCGTCGACAAGAAGATGGTGTCCAGAACAAAAGACGGTGCACGGCCATACAATATCCCGATCCTATTTGATTTAGAACTAATGAACTATTGTTTACAAATATGACGGCCCAAATATAATCGGGAGTTTGCAGGAGACGGTACAAGGTAAGTTTTATTGTGCAATGCCTTAATCTGGTTAATCTGATCACTGCAGCATACGACGAGTAAAGATTTTTCCGCCACCTTGATTACATAAATCGAAGCTCCGAAAGTGAAAGCCTTCTCTTAATGCACGAGCGGTGCCTTTGATGGTAGAAAATCGCATTTTACCATCATGGCTAACCTGATGTTGATCTCTGCCCCCCCCCCCCCCCACTCCTCCCCCTGAATGACAAAAGATGTAATATCGGAAAAAGGGGAGGGTAGTAATGCGCACCTGTCGTTTTCTGCCGCAACCGCTTACTCAGCATAAATGAGTTTTCCTGTCCTCATCTGCGTTTGCGAAGGCGGTTTCTGTTTCCAAATGCAATTCCCCTCAAACTTTTAATCACCAGCATTGGGAATTCGGGACTAATCAGTTTTGCCCTTCTCATATTCGAGAATGCGCACGCAGCTTTATTGCTTTTTGGTGCGCTTGAGATACGCTTGATAAGTTTGCTTGTTTCTAAGCGTAAACTTCAAGCGCCAATTCGCAACTTGCATGCGGGCGAATGTCAGTAAGCAACGCTTTTCGTTGTGGCAGTACGCGAGCGTGTCTGTAACTCGCGTAGATTATGACAATCGATCGTCACGGTGCTTGCTATTCTTGATTATTCCTGAAAGGTCATGCAAAGAAGCCACATGTATCTATTTCGATTTGCTATTAAAATGTAACAGTCGGTGCTTACTATGTTTGTGACCACTGCATCTGGACGAAGAAGGTGTAACGCGGCCTGTCCACTGTGATATTAGCTGAATCCTTTCGGGGAACTTTCTGTCGCACGACAGTAATCGACATCTGGCTTGGTTGCGTTACCTTTGTAGAAACTTGGCGATCGCTTCGTTGACATCATTAGTGCTTTGTTACGCGCGGAACACGCACGCCGTTCGTGACCAGGAAGTACTGGGCGCCCGGCGTTGAAGTAACCAACGGCATGCAATATCTATGATGATGATTACTGTTGCGTGACATAAATACATCACAATAATGGCGGCTGTTTTTAGAGTGTATGATAGCACATTGTGCCACTGTACTGACGCCACAGTCCAGAATCCGACAGCGACGCAACTGTTGAAGACTTGCTTAAGTCTTAAAGAAGTGGTGACACAATTTTGAGGCACCCCAAAAGAGACATTTCTCGTTTCAGGGGTGTGCACTATCAACGCTCTCCACACACCGTAGTCAGAGAACGCGTATAAAAAATTTTACTTTAATTTTAAAGTTTTCATCGCCTTGAATCAGCAAACCAGCCCCACCGCAATCTACATTATCACAAGTCAACAAAGTTCACGTGGTTTGCGAAATCTGCGTCCTGAATGCAGCTAAAATCGCAGAAATAGCTGTCATAGTCTCTGGACGACAATTCACTCGTCGTTGCTTACGTGAACCATGTCCGACTGACAGCGAAAATGGCAGCTGTTGCTAGTATGTGGCGAATTGCAGTCTTCCCGTGACATCAGACTCGTGTTGACACGTAACTGCGAAGCCGCCCCCACAATACCGGAACTAAAATTGCTTTTTTAAGGTACCGCCATTAAAAATAGATTCAATGCATTCCGAAGTACTACGACACTCCGTTTCGGGTTCCCGACACCCGGGTTTTACAGCGAAAGCTGTTATGAGATCACAACAAGGGTGCCGTAGTTGTCCGCCGCCGCCGCCACCGACGCCGGTGTCCGTAACCGCTATCGCACGAAATAGGAAAAAAACTTTAAGAAAAAATGTTCAGGATGGAACGGGGTTCGAACCTGGGTCCGCTCCGTGCCAGCCCAGTGTTCTACCACTGAGCCATGCCTGTGCTCGAAAACCCTGCGCACAAAAACCCTATACAAACATTATGTCGGGAAGGAACCGCGTTAACATGCGCAATATAACGTGGCAGAAGAGTGAAACGACAACCAGGCGTCACAGAATGCCATTTGTGTAACCAGGCGTCACAAAATATGAATTGCATTACGAGTGGGTCGTTGAATGCTTCCAACCCATTACAAAGGGCTCAGCCATAATTCTTCGTCGTCATCAGCCACCGAATCAATTAATGGAGTAGTGGGTACCTTGCAAGCGTACTTGTGTTAGTAGCCCCAAGATAGATTGCAACGGGTTTTAGAAATGGTGCTCTCCCAGCTTTCGCTGTGACTGTGCTGCGCGTTCCGCGCAGGCCTGGCAGTTTTTATTCAGAGCAGGAACCCGAAATATCTAAAGTTTGTGTAAGTATTCCTTTATCCACGTTCACTACCTCCGAGCAGCAGGCCTCATGTTTGCTGACCTCCAAACTTCGGTCGTTGGATTTATCAGCCCCTTAGCGGCTCTCTTCAAATGTTTATGCTTGGCTCAAACTTGTTCGTGTACTTTTGAGAGCCTTTTCCAATATGCCCGTACACAAGCTTCTGAAATTTAGAAATGAAACTACTTTTTGAAGGAAGTACGCATACAAGTGGACCCACAACTGCATAATAAACTAGTCAGAAGTATTAGGTTGCATTTGTGATTGAAAATATAATATGCGTCTATAAAATGACCGCACCTTACTTTTTTAAGAACACCTACCATGCCTACCAAAGAGTAAAGGGCAAAAGATCGTGCCTTGATTCATTTTCCAATCGCGAAACACGACGCTCACAACACATCTACGTTGTCAGCGTACGTTTGCCGTGAGCTACGGTGGCAACTTAAGCAGTAAGAGAAAAAATTCCTCTAAAAGTATTTGTGAGAGCTCGTACCATAAGCCAACTCTTACCATTGATGCTCATATTGCACAGTATTGCCACGTAAATTGCTCTCAATGCAAGGCATGTGCACTGCTACATACAAAATGCATGTACGACCGCTATGGAACGTTCACTATTATTAAGTGCTTCACTTGCGGGAATCCAGAGAAAATCTTACAGCAATCGCACCAGTGCGAGAACCGTTTCAGAGTTCATATGCGGATATTGACCTCGTAGTTCATACTCAATCCACTT
Source organism: Rhipicephalus appendiculatus (assembly GCA_030522465.1). Taxonomy (NCBI): domain Eukaryota; kingdom Metazoa; phylum Arthropoda; class Arachnida; order Ixodida; family Ixodidae; genus Rhipicephalus; species Rhipicephalus appendiculatus. The sequence goes on from JALIZH010027145.1 coordinate 372,008, forward strand.
TAGGCGCATTGTCTGATGCCAGCACCAACTCTTGTCGGTTTTTTTTTTTACCGAATGAACAGGCTTCCGCGCTTTCTGTCTTCTGAATAGCAGCAATATCGAACGCAAAAAGCTCTTTAAACAGGGGCTTCCTCGAGTCATATTCTTGTTACCTTGAAGTCTTACGGCTTCGACACACCGCGAGTACTTCGACTTATCGTGTATATAGCGATCGCGGTGCTTTTAAGTGCCCCTGTATATAGAGCGAATATCTACCTCTATCGACGTTGCAGCTATTCATTGCCGCTGGAGCAAACGGTTCAAAAGAAGCTTCGTGCTGTGAATGAAGCCAGTTTATTTGCTTGTAACGTTTGTGTAGCGACACTATGTAAGAGTCCAAGTACAGCAAAGCTATGTTTATCAGGAATATCGAACAAATGTAACGCTGTTCGGCAAAACGCCCGAAGCACCGCACATGGGCCTTGCTTTGCATATCGTGGAGATCGTCATTAATTTTACACCCGTACACTGGTCTAGAAAACACACTTTGTATGTAACCCTCGCTGTACGTGCTTGTTCTTTATTTACAGTAGCGGGTCGTTCTGTGCCATCGAGGGCAGTACGCAAGGCACGCACGAAAGTCAATGTCATATGCAATCCTTAATGAATATGGCTGTCATCGCTACCGAAGTAGAACACGCATTTTGCTTTTGTGTTCCTGTGAAAAAAAAAAGGACAATGGCCAGGGACGTTAGGTTAACCCGTACTGCTAGTGTATTCTACGTTATTGGGGCCCCAGGGGCAACAACCTTGGTAGGTCCGGTTTTCCCGCTACTATCCTACTACATCTGAGGTGTAGCTCTCAACGACTGCGGTTCTTTATAAAAAGAATCAAATAAAGAACATTTATGAAGCCTCTCGGATTTTTAGAATGACTCTCAGCTTTCGAATGCCTCCAGGACTTCGCCAAGGTGACGCTACCCTTTTGTATAGGTTATGGTTGGGTTACGCACGCGTACGCGTTCTGCATAGGAATGGCCGACGCCGCACAGCATGTTACCACTGCGGCAGGGATGAAACTATTCAACATATTCTGTGCGACATGCCCACGGTACTGCTCACAGAGACAGTCGCTTTGCGTCGCGCTCAATAAATTGGACGCCCGAACTCTTTAACGAGAAAAAGTCCTGCGCCATCGACCGGACCTAACGTCACAGCAGGCTGTGCAAGCGCATTACTGCGCTTGCTGCATTTAACCGGTCTCTCAGTTCAGCTCTGATTGGCATGTGTGGGTATTTTTTCGTGCTTATATATATATATATATATATATATATATATATATATATATATATATATATATATATATATATATATATATATATATATATATATATATATATATATATATATAACCGAAATTTGTTGTTCATATTGACGCAAGGTCTCACTACAATATATTTAGTACTTTCGTAAAGTACCACTGAAAATTCTGGCGGGAAATTCGAGGCCAACCTTTCACCTAATTTTCACCGCTGAGCGAAACAAGTCAACAAACGCATTGCGACCTGAAGTGCATTGGCAGCGTTGCGAATTCCCTGCAAATGATTTGGAGATAAAGCGAAGAGACTGCTGAACATTTTAATACCACGCAAACTGAAAATTATTTTGGTGCTTAATGTTACCTTATGGTAAGAAACACTGTGCAACTGTTTGCAGTTACCAAGAAATATTTAGTTCTTCAATTTTTCCGCCTCTACGGCATTGCTTTTCAAGCTTCTGCTCTTCTTTCTGTATTTCTTTTTCGTATTTTCTGGCGGAGGCGCCGAAACACTTCGCTCATTCGGTCACACTGCGCGTATGACTGAACCAATGGGTTCTTCACGCCATTCAGATCACTACATATAGTATAAATTGGAGCTCCGTCATGTTTCACGATGCACAAAGTATAAAGAAACTCATAAACATATTGCACCAGTCTTGCTGTAACCATTTTAATTTACGTATGTATTTCGCATGAATAGCCCACGCGTAACAATCACTATCACTATGTAGTTTTATTAACATAACTTTTGAGTATTTGCTTAAATAGAGCACTTTCGCGGTGTAAGATATTTTTATTTCTGGGTAAATTTAACGAGACCCAGGACATAAGCTGTGTCCTGGGTTCAGTCATCACGTCGGCATCTTTTATAAGGATGCTGACGTGATGCAGGCTTCATATTTTAGGGGCGAAGCTCCTTAAGCCGTCGTGCGTCCCCGTTGTACGTAGCCACCTCTCGTTTAATACTTGTATATGATGAATATATTTAGGGGCGAAGCTCCTTATGGCATTACCTCGGCGGTCCTCGGTTGTCCATGCACTCTGAGTAGCCAGTAGGTACTGGATTTCGACCTCCAAGGCAGTGCCTGTGTGAGATGTCTCCTGTGCGTGATTAAACAATAAAAAAATTCACAACGTACATGTAAAATTAAAGTGAGCTGCGAGTCGCCATGACTCTCATCGACCCTTTAGTATAAATCTTTGCCCGATCTCACGTCGTTGATGATGTACTGCGCAGAATTCGCGGAAGATTACCGGATTTACCTGCGGGTATGGTGTCGTCATCTCCAGTTCTCGCCTCGTTTCCGAGAGGGCGCTGTCCATAGACATGCGTACAATATGGCGGTTGGGTGAAGGTACGCTAGATGGCGTTAACGGTGCAGCTGCTCTCCGATTGCGCGGACCGCCGTACGAGCAGTACGAGTGCGCTTGCCGGATCGCGCTGCTTGGCGGACCATGGACGACGACCGGTCGTTCAAGTTTGAATAAAATTTCACACACACTATCGCTTTGATTACTGCTGGGCGAAAGCACTGAATATTTCACGGTGTAACCATGATTGCTTCAGTCACCATAACTCTCATCGACCCTTTAGTATAAACGCGCCCGATCTCACGTTGGTGATGATGTACCGGGCAGAATTCACGGAAGATTCACGGCTTTACCGATGAGCCTCCGCAGCTTCGCCCACTCATCATCATTCACTCCGTGGATATGCTGTGTTTTTTATTATCTATTTTGCTACACTGGTATGACCGAGCAAGAGCGAAGCCCGGTGCAAGGGCTTCGAATGTCACCGAAGGGCTGAGGCTGGTCTACAATTGCTTTTTCTGACCAAATGCGTGGGACCAATTACGCGCAAATATACCTTAACCAATGTGTTTTTGTATGCACCCTATATCGTGCGCTAGTAGGCTACAACCGAAAATGTAATAAGTGTAGTGGCTCAAAAGGTACCTGCATTGAAACAATTACTTGTCTCCCGCTGCTATTTTGGGCGGGAGACAATTACTTGTCTCCCGCCCACTGAACAATCCCAATGTTACTACTGCGTACGAGAAGGCGCACCCTCGTAACTACAAACATTTCGAAATGTTGGCTGAGTTATGTATAAGAAAGCTAGACATACTATTATTGTTACATTATTAATAGTTATAAACAAGAAATGGTCTCTTCTTTGGTTGAGCGCCAGACCCACTGGTTCTTAAGAGAGAAACGAATTAAGTCGGGTTACGGGAAGCCAAATTGACCAATCCGCACGAAAGCCTTACTGTCTCCACTTACGAGATAATCAATCAAATTCCATTTTTAGCACTTCCTATCCATGTCGAAAGAAGAGAAAGTTTGGCTTACGGAAAATGGTCACAAAGCAGTGGCCTCATACTTGGATTCGCCTTGAAGCCTCGCAAGGCGTTTTCCGAGCATTTTATGTAAGCAATTTTAGATCTGAAGCAAGGTATGGGAGCGGGCTAGTTGGTATTCCATAATGATACACTTAAGCGCAAGAAAAAACACTAGACAGTAAACGTCCCCGTCGTTTACTGTCTAGTGTTTTTTCTTACGCTTAAGTGTATCATTTTAAATCTGAAGACGCTGAATACCTGACCCAGGTAATACAACTTCCCAATTTGAATGCAGGATTGTGAAGTCCGAGTATAAACTCTAATAAGTTACGAAAGGCGAGCTACGGCCATTATACAATAAACAAAACACCGCCCAAGCACTCCGTACAGATGGTTAACCAGCGAAGCTGAAACGTGCGGCCACAGGCTGGTCGCAGACGTCGCAGCCGAAGGCAAAGTGCAACTGGGAAACTCCCGCCGAAAGCGGGCGTTGGCCCCTGGCGAACGCGTTCCCGCCATTGCCACGTTGACGCTGCTCGTCCCGCAAAGCCGCTTCCTCGGTCGCCGTTGTCACTTGCATTCGGCTCGGAAGGCTGCCGGTTCCTCGGTGCGCAGTTGCTGCTTGCGCTTCGCCACCCGGGCCTCTCCAGTTCTTGTGCCCGAACTGCTGCATCGGCCCGGCGAACATGAATTCTCTCACGGATTCAGCTGTCGGCGCTGTTCTTGGAAAGTTGTCTGCTGTTCGGGCGTTCGTACGATCCATGCCCTCCCCATGTGGAAGTTGTAAGTTGAAACTGCAGCGCGCGGGCTCGGCGGCATGGCTGCAAAGGGATGAACGACGTTACTGACGGCGCAGCCAATGGCACGCGTGCTTGGGTACGACGCGAAGAATGGCGCCACTAACGGCGCTGCCAATGGAGACCGTTATTATTGCTCGTGGCAAACTGATTTTTGTTTCGCCTAGCCATACACAGCTTTCGCTGTAAAACCCCGTAACACGTTCCTTTCGTCACATCCTCAATTCGTACCTTTCGCTGACAGCGTTAAGCGCGTAGATCTAACAGTTGGCAGGAGTTCTTGAATTGCCGCGACCTTTTCTGTAAGGGATGACCTACGCCACTTCCACCGGGCCGTCACCTTTCCTGAGCACGTGAACGCCTGGTCACTGTAAGGACGCAACTTCGGCGACAGCTGCCATGGCTTGTTAGCCGACCTGTGGGCCGCCTGTGAAACAACCCGAGGAAGAAGAACCTATGTCCCTACCCCGACCACCATCCTGTCTTCACGCAAGTCTCGCCCTTTCTGGACGTAATGGAAAACGTCGGTGCTCAAGTACGGGTCGTAATAATAGTATGCCCGAGAGAGCACAGGAAAAACCAGAGGTGTTATGTCGTTGCCTCATCGTGCAGGCATGAAAATGGCACAAGCATCAACAAGGTGAAACACCCAAGTATATTTTTATTCGTAGTGGTGAATTGTTCAACCCACGAATAATCACCGATCTGGCAATAAGTTGCATTGGAGCACATGGACGGCGCGGCATCTCGCACACCCTCTTCCATAGAATACACTTGTTCCTACAGAAACTTTCAGCAAGAGTGAGAATGAGTAATATCCATGAAAGCTGCTGATTCTCGAAAAGAAATTGCCTTTGGAAGTGCTTCCAAAATATTAGAGCATAAATCTAAGCTGATGCTTTTACATTGGCCTTCCTCAGAGTATACTTTTATCGATCGGCTGAAAGCTTCTTTTTGTGTGTGTGCGTGCGTGTGCGCTTAGGTAACGGCACGTTTAGACTGCAACTGCTCAAATAACTCTCCCAGTGTACGGTGTTTGCACCGGCAAACAGTTACCCACAGTTGCGAAGACCTATGCTATGCTTCGGCAGGTACAGGTCCACCACCAAATGACTCCACTAAGACATGACGGTGGCCATCTTCTAAGCAACTCATCACGCACTAACGCAACCCGCCAGATCGTTTATCAAAGCCTATGATCGACCTATTTGTGCCCCGCGAGGAATAATCTATATCAAGAGCTGGACAGGCTGTGCCATCAAGGAGTGTATGGCCAGAACTCCTGTCGATGCATATTGCAACGCATTCGACCCTACATCATTGCTATTCTTGCGATAAATAACTCAGATGCCTCCTCAGAGGTCTCCGAAATGGTTTTACTAATGCGCTGCTTATGCACGTAAGACGCTGACGAATACTCCGCTTTTTTATGCCCTGGTTTCTTTTTCATGTAATCTCTTTGGAGCACTTAAGGCCCCGTGGCTGCATTTTTGAACTGAACCCTTACCAGGATGACCTATTTATTTCGATGCTTACCCAGAAGCTTTTCGCTGGCAAATTGGATTCTTCGTTTCGTTGTTCTGTAGTACGCGGCTACTTGCTAGCGAAAACAAGAAATAAAAGCACATATTCTGGCTACACGCTTGACCGATGGTCTTCAGGCGCAAAGCCAATTTTCCGGCGTCTGCTTCTTAACCGTGCCATGCGTGGCACCTCGTTTAGGTAAAAGGTTCGCTCTGGAAACAAATGCGTTTCAGAAACGACGCAATACGTGAGCTGCTTGCTCGCACTGAGACAATGTCTGCGACGAACGACCACTGAGTCGAACGGAAGCACAGTGCAGCAATGAGGGCCTGTCATACGTTTTGATGCATTGAGCAACAGGGCGACTAAAATTCTGTGGGAACGGACGCTCGTTCGCGCTCTGTGTTGTTCTGTGTTTCGTTTAAATCTAAGTCCTGTTCCAATGTGTCTCATGGGGCGTATATGCAAAAAAAAAAAAAAAAAGACTTAAGCCCTTATTATCTAAGGTATGTTCTCCCTACCACTTTCTTTCTACAGGTGTCCCTAAAGCTGCAATTTTTTATTGTTTTCCAACCCACCGACTTATTTGTTTTACAGAGATATTGTTCAAGACCTGCCCTTTTTGATAGGGCTGTAGTTTCGTTACAAAGTATCAGATTTTAGTGCCTGGTATGCTTCGGCAGGTACAGGTTTTTCCCCATGCCTTTATTATTGCTTTTATTTTTCTCTTAACAATAGGAATGAAGGTTTACCGGGCTCTATAGTTCAGTTACAAAGTATCAGATTTCAATGCGGCTTGGCGGGAAAACACATTAAGAAGGATGAAAATTTAATGGCCTATTGCTTGGATGTGCAACACCCAATATATATATATATATATATATATATATATATATATATATATATATATATATATATATATATATATATATATATATATATATATATATATATATGAATTAACAGAAAATCATGAAATTCTATGCAAAGAAGGATGGCTTGCGCCTATAAAACGTTGTTATAAACTCCGATGACCATGCGGCATACCAAAAGCAACTGCTGAAGGTTTGCAGAGGTTATAAATCACCTATCGTACAGCAGGTGTTGAAATGACCACTCGAAACGCCAAACTGTTCTGACTTCAACAGTATCCGTCCCTCTTGTATGAAATTTTGCAGAATGTCATGGTTTTCGTTATTTCTCATTTAAGCCTGTTTGTCTGCACTGCACATAAAAATACGGGACAGGCCATTAAATGTTCGTTCTTTCCTGAATCTTTTGCCGCAAGCCGCAATAAAACCGAATTTTATCTGTAACAGGAGAACAGCCCAATGAAATAGGTCCGTTCTAAAAGGGAATCACCTTATACGCTTATGCTTGGGCCCTGATATTGTGCAACATTCATTTATTATTTTCTCTTTTATTCCTTTCGTTTGTGGCTTAGTTCTTTTCATTCTGTTTATATTTCATTGTACATTACAAATTTGGCTCTAATGTTGTAAATACCACGCGTTTAACTGTGTTCATTTTCTTTTTTCACATAATTGTCACCGACTCCCTCTGCAGTTTTTCGGCCATTGAGGGCAATGGAAAATAAGGAAATGAAGTAAATACTATTCCCTCAGTAACGCCCCACTGATACAAGTCACGCTGTAGAGAGAGAGAGAGAAAAAAATGCAAAAAGGAAAGGCAGGGAGGATCATAGGTCGGCAAAACTTGTGGAGCTCACTCAGACTCACTCATGAAATATATTTTGGGCTTAGAGCTCACTCGGACTCAGACTCACCAGAATTTTTCTAAGCCGGACTTACTCGGACTCACACGCACGAAAATTTTCTTCAACCGCGCTCACTCGGACTTAAACTCACCAAAACATTACTCACCCTGACTCACTCCGACTCAGACTCACGGCTCACTCTGAGTCTGAGTGAGTCCAGTGAGTCGACTCATGAGTGAGTTCGCCGACCTATGGGGAGGATACTACGGTGAATATATTTCTAGTTTGCTATCCTGCACTGGGGAAGGAGTAAGGGGAGAGGGAGAAGCAAGAAAGACTCAGGGAGAGATAGAGAGAGGAGCTGCAGGGAGATAAGTAGAAACAGACACACACACGCACACACGCACACACACGCGCACACACACGCACACACACACGCACACACACGCGCACGCACGCACACGCACGCACGCAGGAAACCGGTGCCAGACAACAAGCCAGGCAGGAACGAAGTAGTCATCTCATCGCGTAGGCAGCGTTTTACCGTCAAAGTTTGCGATTCGCACTTCACGATGCGCTTCATGCTATATCATTGCGTTATTTTACGACGTAGTTTGAGACACTCTCTGCCCTCTCACTCACTGGTAGTGACCACATGTATATAAGTTAAGGCATATCGACACTTGCTAAATTTCCCGTCGTGAGACTGTACCCATGCGCTGAAAACCTCGCCCGTAGCAAGTAAATTTCAATGTGCCAACATATTTTTTCACAAGGGAACATGGTTGGATGTTTTGCTATCAGTTTAATGTGCTTGCCTTCTTAGATCCGCTTCTCGCTTATGACCCTACTTCCGCGCATCTCTAGCCGCGGAAATTAAAACTCCCCGTACTCTTCCGCTGTCCGAGGTGTCCCTGGCAAAGCAGCAGTGATGGAACCGTAAAGCTACTTGCAAAAGTGCAGGAACTAGATAACAAAAATAAAATTAAAAAAAAAAAACGAAAAACCATAAGATAATTGCGAATCTTACCCTCTTTCCCACCCTTAAGATCAGACTTAAAATAACAAAATCTTGCGTACGCTCCTATCGTGGCCACGAGCAGACGTTGATTGCTAAGTCCACAAGATGAAGCTGAATTTAGAGTTATAATTTTTTTTCGTATTTCCTTCTTTTGTTCTATATTAAAATTTTTATTGCGTGTTAGTCTCTAGAAAACAGGTCGTTAGGCTTCTAATTATTAATCTAGCTCTTCACAACGCAGGCTAAAACAGCGCGACAAAATACGAACAAAGGCTTTCTCTGCTGACCATTAAACGTGATGTCAAGGAGCTTGGCTTCTTTCATTATTTCTTGCCATGGTCATGAAGCTAGAACCCAGACTAAACGGAGAAACACTGCAAGAAAATAACGCACGCGTTGTTGAGACAAGCTCGAGTGATGCTCGTAGCTGGCGATGGGTCTATCTGCATCGTCAGTGCGAACAACGGGCTATAAAAGCAACTTTCACAGTGGAGACCACGGAAACGTTTTCTCCTAATATAGAATAGCTCTCTACGTCCCGACCTGGCCGTGTTGAATAAAGCCGTGTGGACTGCGTCCTTTGAAACCTTTATTTATGGGTTGCCGGGTAATTTCAACTACTGCGCCAGGGTTTCCTAACTATAAACTGCGATGTCGTTCTTTCTGTTAAAGAGATTATAATGGCTTCCCTCTTTCCGCGACTCTTAACACACCGGGCCTTCTTCTCTAGGCAAGCCCCAGAAAACATTACTAATTCGCCTTAGGTCTAGAATGTCTGAGTAGAGTAAATATATGAATGCATGTGCGAATAATTAGAAGTAGGCAACTACACGAAATAAGCTAACAAAAAACGTAAGGCATATACAAAATATTATTTTGCGTAATCATCATCACTAAACAAGTGTTTCTTTTATTCCTCACTACAGCCTACATATACGCTAGCTAAATCTTTCCTGCTACTGCATATATACACATAGAGTTCCGTAATTATTGTAGAAACGATAATGCGATTGCGTTTAATGCCACGGTATTCATGATCTAATTTGGAGAAGCTTAAGATTTCGGACAATGATTGAAAGTCCCCGCGAAAATCAGTGGGAGGTTTGGATTGTTAGTAATGCGTTGTTAGATGTACAGGGCAGGAACTCTGTTAGATGTACAGAGCAGGAGCGTACGCACGAAGCTTGTAAATAAACTCCACGCGTTCCTTCAGACTCCCTTCCCTTCAGGCGCTGCAGGTCACAACGAATAACATCGCGCAGCTTTAAATGAACCACGGTTGTTTACGCGGAAGCCCCACGCATAATTAATGTTCCTCGTGCGAGTCATGCTCTTTGACTTTAGAGAGCAAGGCGCCCGTGCTGTAAGATTAGGCGGAGCAGGGGTCTGTGAATAAATTTTTGACCACGTGGGATTCTTTAATATGCGCCCGAGGCTCAGTTCACGAAAGTTTTTGCACACCGCCTTTGGTTGAATGCAAACGCCACGGCCAGGAATAAAATCCGTGACCTCACCTAGTACGTTAATTTTATTTTTATTTTTATTCAGTCACCATTCCATTAATTCTCCTCACTACAAAAAAAAAATTGGCCGCGTATCTGCGTGCTTCGCTGCAAATGTCGTCGAAAGACGATAGTCTTGTGCCGACTGCACTGCATGAGCGGCATGAGTACCACAATTTAATAGCTGGGCTAGCCGCTGGGCTCGTTTTTCGGACGTTTTCCGGGCGCGCTTAGACGGACGCCGGCGTTTCTCCGCTGAAATTTGGTCGTCGGTCTCTTCTCTGCGTTCTCTGATCATGTCTTGTAGAGTGGGTCGTATTTCATCAAGCGGCCATATATGTTTTGCCTTGCCTGAGACAGCGCTCTTCTACGATGAATCAGCCGCATCTGGCTGGCATTGATAAAACAGAAGAGGACGCCATCTACAGCGCTACCGGGGATCATCTGCTTGTGTTGATGTTCCCCGGTAGCGCTGTAGATGGCGCTACCGTGTAGACCACAGCCAGCCACAGCGTCGAAGTTAAATCACTGGGCGGAGACTTGTTTTGTACACAGCAGCGCCGCGTAATAAACACTAGGATCTTTATAATTACGTATCTATAGATTTTGTTTTAAAGGAACACTGTGAATAGTACTAAGGTATTGATGTTGTGCCTCAGGTATGCGTAATGTTTGATTTTTAATTGCCCACGCTCACCCGTATGAACACATGCTTCTTGGTCAAGATTGGAGGTCGTAAGGCAGGTGGTTAAAGTTTGGCCAGCTAGCTGAATCGTGTGATGTGCCGACAAACAGACAAACAGACAGACAGACAGATAGACGGACAGACAGACAGACAGACAGACAGATCAAAATTTTTCGGTTTAGGTATCCCAAGAAAGACTATCGTCTTTAAAAAAGGGCTGAATATTCGTTCAAGCGCAAACCCTAGCTCCAGTATGCAGAAGTGCCTACAAGAATGACCAAACGTTACCTCCTAAAAACTTAAAAGGCCAGCCCACCAAAGTCTGTGAATGGAGCAGAGTGATGCCTCACCTTCAGGGAGACAAGTGCTTAGTTTAGCCTAACATGAAAGCTGACAACCGCAGCTCGAGCATTAGGACGGAAAAGCATAGGGGAGAGGGTGAACGTGTGCGCAATACAAAAATATTACTTTTCGTGCCTGTTTGGTGGGGGGCAGACGCCCTTCACCGCCACTAAAAAAAAATTCATAAAGATGCGGCGATATTTTTTACTTTGACTTTTGTGAACAAGTTCGAATCTTGGCGTACTGGCTTTCAACACATCGGCGACAACATTTTTACGAAGCGGCTGAAAACGTGCCGGGTAGACACGGAGTCCGAAGATGACGAGTGATGGACCGCAAAAGAGACAGAAAGAAATAAAAGTCAAGGAGAGTCAACCGGTGCCCTCAGACCACATGTTCACGTTTGCTTACTGACACTCTGCTCAAAAAGAAAACAGAGCAGTATTCATGGCTGGTCTGGTCTGTCTTAACCGTTATTCATTTGTGCACATTCCCGCCTTTCTCGTGTCTAGCTCGGCAAAGTTCTTGATTGACCGACGTGTGGTTTGGCACCTTCTGATACTTCCACTCCTTTTTTTTTCTCTCGCCTTCTCTTTTTGCAACAAAGTTTTGACTGAGTTCCAGCCCTTACCTTGCTTCTGCTTTTCCACTTGGCGTTTATTTTGGCATTCTTTCTTTATTTTTTTCATGTCCCGTGGAATTGATGGCTACGGCTGGTACTGCAGATGACGACATCTTTGAAAGAGAAACGAAACGCATGAATCAATAGCTGGTAAAAGCTTCGTCTTTTCAAATAATTATTTCTTCGCCGAAGTCTTAAAGTAACAAATTCAGGTGCCATTGATCTGCCAAAAAAGGCGGGCAAGCGGAGTTTGGAATGTGTGCGCCTGACGTACTACCTTCCTTTCTTTCTTTATTTATTTCTTCCTTTCTTGATTGCTTGCTTGCTTTCTTTCTTTCTATCACATTGCCCAAGTCACCATCCCAACTTTTTTCTTTCCTCCATGCCAGAAATCGCACCTTCAACTACATGCTTAGTAGGGCAATACCTCAGTTGCTGCAGTCAACAACGCCAGTTATGCGTTCATATTTCGGCAATAATTAAACGTGTGCTAAGTGGAACGACAACTGACCTCATAAAAGAGCGGATTGTCATATCGGAAACAGCTGAGCGCAGATCAGCTCGCGATCGGCAAAGCATCAATTATTATAAAAAAGGCGCGCGCACACACGCATCTGACCGGCCGAACTTGGAGGGCCGCATTTCTGCATGTTCATCGGCGCCGAGTTACTCGCGTACTATGCCGCAATCTGCATGCTACTGAAAGCTTTTTTTTTAAAGAGTGGTGATATGATGGGAGTAAATGCATGATGGTGGAAAAAACCGTAATGCTGTCGTTAGTGTTGCTTCATCAACACTATGTTCCCATAGGTGTAGATACAAGAATAAATGTCACATGATGTATTTCTAATAAAGCTGAAAGGCGTTGGTATCGTTAGTTTTCCTCTCTGTAGTGACATGCTGGGTGTGAAGGGGGGGAGGAACTGAGAATAAGACAAGCGCACTGCGCACTGTCGTCGAGAAAATGCGTGCAACGCCATTCGTACCGCAAAGCCACTGAGAGGTGCTTGACGAGGATATTATCCTGGGCCTTCGGAGAATGGCCTCCGCAACAAAGAGAATGTGTCGCCTGTATTCTCGAACGACAAACACCTCTCAGCGCGAAAACCGCGTACGCCTCAACGTTCCTGCATGATATCCCCCTTTTTTTTCCGCACCGACAGACAACTTGGCAGGTCATTTTTCTAAGAAAACGTAGCTGTCCTCCATCTTTTCGCTTTTTGAGACGTACGTTTCTTTATCGCGCGATGGGATGCCACAGTTTTTTTTTTTTTTCATAATGGGAATAAGTGACTGCACAAAAGTCTATTTCCTTTCACTGCGGAGAGCGAACGCAAGCATTGGGTTGACAGTTGTGGTAGCGTCTCAGCAGTAGCAGAAATAACTGGACGGGCGTAGGCAGCGTTGCAGCAAACACGGCCTAGGCAACACAAACTCGTGCATCGCGCAGGGCTGGCGATGAGGCTGCACACAACGAAGCTTCTCTTAGGGATTCTATCTGTCTGCTAGCCTCTTCAAGCACGTCATACTTTCATTTAGGTAACGACGTTATGATTGACGGCCCTTACAAATGATACGGATATTTATTAATCGCTTTTCTCGGAGCGACGGCGGGGTGCCATGTAACCGGTTTTACGAGACCCGTTTCAAGACTTGTCTCATGACACTCTATCCATTTTATTGCTGCGACGCCGCACGACTTTTTTATTCCTGTCTAGCTTCTTCGAGTAGCAAATGCATCGTCACTAGTGTTAACTTGTCGCGCTTTTAAGTGCGGAGCACTTCAGGGACCCGGATTGTCGTCCGTGCATCTCATGCGGCGTGATCCCGCTCACCGTAAAGCTACAGTGTAGTAAAGCGCTCACTAAAGACCATAACAAGGATAGAAATGCTCAAAACTGGATTGAAATAAACGAACAAGGTCTGAACTAATATAATCAACAAAATTAACCAAGAAGTAATCGCAATAATTAACTTAATATCGCTAAAAATGCTTCGTACACATGAGTCTGACTCCGGCGGAGCGCTAGAGAGGGCGCCACCACATCGCTGAGGGAGCGAATGCCCCTCCCCATCCCCCCTGCTCCTCGCCAGCGCGGTAAGGCGCGGCAAGGCGCGGCATCGCAGCGCCTGATGGGGTAACCGGCGTTATAAAAATGATGGGGCAATAAGCCTGACGGAACTCGCTGCAGGCGACGTAAATCTCAACTGCCGTAACAAGCAGGAATTCGACAAAGCGCAGAAGAGGTAGCGCAGTGTCACACACCGAGATTGCGAATTTCGCTAACAAGATTCTACTCGTGCCGGGGAAGCCCTGCATTTACCTCAAACACTGACGTCACCGACACTTTGGTGCACGGAGCAGTGGGAACTACACGAACGGAAATCGCTGCATGCCCGTGCTGCGCACTTCCTCAGGTTTCACAGCAGTGGAGCTGCCATGCGTTTTAGGGGCGAAGCACCTTAGGGTCTAGGCTTGTCCGTTGTCCGGCGATGACGATGACGCTGATTACAATGAAGAATAAGCGCGTTCCAGACCACAAATTTTCTTTCTACCATCACGGCACAGCCCATGCAAGGTACCCGCTATACGTCATGACGATGACGATGACGCTGATGACGATGAAGAATAAGTGCGTTCCAGACCACACATTCTCTTTCTTCCATGGATGAAAAAATTAGGCAGATCCCAAGTACCATGGGAATCGATGCTATGCGAAGCATGCGGAGGTGAGGTGACTTGGTTGTAAATTTTTTATTGGTTGAGACGCTACCAAACGACGCTAAAGATATGATCAAATGTTGCACACACAGACATGTGTTGAATAGTCGCATATGTTTCATATAACCAGTTGTTTACAGTTGTGTAACGATGCCAACAGAAACATGTGTATTGCCAAAATCAGAAGCCGTAAGCTGATATGTAGTGCTTGTGCTTGCGTGGATGGTAGCCCTGATAGTGCTATGTAAACCAACTACAGTGTATGGCGCTTAAGTATACAATTGACGTTAACCCGACATGACTCCTTCATCATAGGAGTACATATGTAATGTTTTTAAAATGAGATAGCCAGCACTGCAACCACAATTGACGTTTCACCAACACTACGCCTGCATAGGGTATTTTTCCAAAGCAGTTTCGAGACCTGACGTGTCTGTGGTAGAATACTTGATTGCCACGCAGAATGCTTGGGTTCGAATCCTGCTGGGGCCCTGATATTTATTCTTTGCATTCATCGGGTCGACGCATCCTGTCAGTTTTTCTTAACGCTCTCGCATTTAAATTACCAATATCCGCCCTTTCCGTTCCTGGGTAGATATGAATTGTCAAACACCTGTGGCGCATACCCGCATACCGCGGCCCGTGGTATACGGGTATGAGCCACTCGTGCATGGAGAAATCAGTTTCACGACCTAAGCGACGGGATTTTCACGTTATTCAAGTCACGACCAGCCAGACATATTCGTCCAATCCTCTTACCCTCCCATACTGACTTTGGTCTACCTCAAGTTAAGGCGGCGATCACTAGAGCATTCAGACGTAGGCGGCTAGATAGATAGATAGATAGATAGATAGATAGATAGATAGATAGATAGATAGATAGATAGATAGATAGATAGATAGATAGATAGATAGATAGATAGATAGATAGATAGATAGATAGATAGATAGACAGACAGACAGACAGACAGACAGACAGATAGACAGACAGACAGATAGATAGATAGATAGATAGATAGATAGATAGATAGATAGATAGATAGATAGATAGATAGATAGATAGATAGATAGATAGATAGATAGATAGATAGATAGATAGATAGATAGATAGATAGATAGATAGATAGATAGATAGATAGATAGATAGATAGATAGATAGATAGATACGCTCAAAGTGCTTACAGTACGCAAAGAAATGCTTCGCATTTAAAACGATCGTGAAAGCGCTTTCGGCCGCGAAAGGCAAAGCGGCAACGCCGACAACAAGCTACTCCTCTGGAGTTGAGGGCGCGGAAAGCGGCGACTCAATGGCAAAAACACATTAGACAGTTATAGTATAGCGTTAGCGTGATAGCGGGAGTTAAGGGAATAGCGTTACCGTGCCGCACACGTTCGTTTCGGACAGCGCGTTATAGTTTAGCGGGATAGCGTTTAATTACCCAAGCTGGCACGGTGGTGTCATCTAGCGGAGGGTCAAAAAGAGTGAAAAGAAAAAAAACTGAGAATTCTCGCCTGTATCCCCGCGCGCAGCAATATTAGTACTTTTATTTAGTAATAATAAGAGTAAATAAGTATGAACCACGCACCAAAAGCGCGAATTTTTATGTTGCTGATTTGTTTACACCGATCTTCTAGTTAGGCCTAGGGACGTTCGAAATGGGAAGCGATCACAAAAACTAGGCTAAGTTGTCCGTAATACTCGGTCGTCGAAGCTACCTGAAGGCAAGCGAAGCCATTTTGCACAGTCGTTAGCTACTAAAGAAGTGGATCCGTCCCCACCAAGGCTAAATTGAGTTCGAAGCGGGCGTCCAAAACCGCCGCCATGTTTTACGTACACTACGTAGACCACGAAAACACGGTAACGCTAAATCTGAAAAATAGCGTGCGTGCGGTACACGCTACGGGTCTTTTAGCGCACAGCGCATGCGCACTTCGATCCCGCTATTCCGCTAAGCCCGCTATCCCGCTAAGCCCGCTATACTATAACTGTCTATTGTATATACAGTACACACGCGTTGGCACTCATTTACATGCACAAGTGGGCAGTGTCACGGATGATTTACGGTAAGAACCATCCCCAGTGCTTCGTCCACTCGTCATGATTCACTTCGTGGAGATGCGTAGATTTTCTTTTTCTTTGGCCTAAGACCACAAAAGATCAGCCGGCGTTAGTGTTTGTTTTGTTACGCTTTGCTTGACTTTCATTGTGATCCACGTAATTTATTTTACTCATCTGTGTCAGGCGCGTAACAGTTAGCAGTACTTAGTCCCAGTTGCCCCCTATTATGCCCAGCGGGAATTAGAAGTTCTAACAAAGTCCACATTGAAGTAGACAAGGAAAGAGGTGCTATATACTAGAGTGAGACTTTTAGGTCAGGTGCCTGTTTTAAGATAACGTAAGGAATATTTCTTAGCAAGAATATTCCTAAGACTCCATACTTGCAGGTGATGAGCCGACCAAAACACATCACGAAAAAAAAGAAAATGAAGTACACGAGGTTTTCCAGTGCACACTGCTTGAAGAATTTCTCACATCATTCTTACAGGAGCAATAGAGTTATAGCCA